>JAHZNC010001957.1:16341-36650 GCA_027744095.1 Zhuqinia jingwanae | reverse complement strand
TTTTTTGAGCAAGATACCACAACCATCAGTAAGTATTATACTAGCATCTGGGGAAAGCTTTTTTCCCTTTCAAAAGAAAGCACAGGAAAAAAAACTGATGATGAGAATGAGAAAAAAACGACAAGACTTTGATATACCAATATTGCAGCAGCAGCTACTTTACAGTTTTCCAGCGGAATGGTCTGGGTAAACTTTGTTGGAAGAGAAGAAAAGGAGAAGAAAAAAAAATCATTGAAATCCCAGTGCATAAAGGACAACTGATGATGAAAATGCAAGAGATGGACATATATACATACATACATGCACACCGACAAAAAAATACAAAATGGTTTGCTGGTTGCCGGAGATTGCTCACGTTTTCTCTTTCCCTCATATTGTCTCACTGCCTCTCTGTTTCCCAGTAATAGCACTAGTTGTAGTTGCAGTGGCGGCAGAAGCAGCGGCAACGGTGGCGGCGGCAGACTCACTTGGATCATTATCATTATCACACACTATACCCTGTATGTAGACATATATTGCATTCTGTGTGTGTGGAACCGACACAAAAAAACTTGCAAAGAGAGAGTGTGTGTGTGTGTATGATGCAATAATACAAGGATGATGGAAACGACTACGACTACGAGAATCACAAAACACACACACACACAAAATTGAGTGAGATGACACGGCGGACATACATAGTCAAGTCAGTAGACGACGAAGGAAAAGAGACCATCATCATCATCATCATCTTGAGACCGATTGCCTTTCTGTCTTTGTTTCTTCCCAACTTTGTCTGTCGTGTGATGTGATGATTGCACGATTACACTTGAAAATAAAAAAGGAACACACACGTAATAATAATATGACATGGGGCACACACACAAACACATACAAACAATATTACTACTTTCCACGCCTTACTACTACGACGTAGTAGTATCCAACAAACGACAAAATCTGTTTTCCTTTTTTCTTTCTGAAAAAAGAAAGAAGAAAAAACGAAACTGTTTTCACGGTCATAGTCATAATAACAATCCGTTTTTTCTTTCTTTCTTCTTTTGTAACATGTACATATACTCGTTTCGCAGAAGCAGTAGCAGCAGTAGTAGTAGTGGTAGCAAATTGGCTGTGATTCTCTCTCTCTCTCTCTCTCTCTCTCTCTCTTTCATCTTATTTTTTTGTTCAGGAAAATATAAAATAAAACTAAACATATTACTTGCATATGATGTGCATTGCAGTACAAACTTTTTATTTTGTTTCCATTTCTCTATATATATACATTATTGCATTACTGCTGCATCATCCATGCCATCAAAATCATGATCATGATCATCATCATCTTCATCGACTCTGTGTGTTTTTTTTGTGCAAGATGCTCACTTTGCTTGGTTGAGTCAGTCAGTTCATCGCGCTCTCTCGCACTCCCTACTTTTGATTTACCCTCATTTAAAATGTATAACAGCTTCCCTCATTCATTCTCACTCACACAGTATGTTTCACACAGACTGCACCACCAACACCACCAACACCACCAACACCAGCAGCAGCAGTAGCAAAAGATAACCCTCAAGAAAAATAAGCATGTGTAATAATAGTGCCACTTATCTTATGAATGAAGCTTTCCCCCACACAGAAAAAAATATATATATACCTATCTATGTATATATATAACTGATAAGAATGAAAATTGGGATAAAAACGAAAAAAAATAAAATAAACGAAACAATATAGGCACATATATATATTTGTATGTGTACCATCTTTTTTCTTCTTTTATATGTATTTTTTTATACTTTTTTTTTGGTTGAGCCATCATTTTCATCATCATCCTAATATGCACCATTCCATACCCCACGTTTCATTTTATCTCCCATTTTTTTTCTCTCCTCTTAAAATAAAATACGTTAGCCACTTTACTCCCACTTTCACACTTTCTCTTTTCCATTTTATATATCGACATGGCGTTGATGCTCATGATGATGATGACGATGATGGGATATGATCATTTTCTTTCTCTCTCTCTTACTTTTTTCTGTACATATACTATTTCCATTTTGCTTTTTTTATGTATCTATTCTTTATCGCTTGACTTTACTTTATATACAAATGGGGAAATCTTTATTGCACTGCTAAATGGGTTTTTACTCTGAAAGAAAATCCGCCTAATGATATAGCTCTCTATTTTCCTTGCCCCTCTCTTGGTTGATAACGTATTTATTTTATATATTTTTTTGGGGGAAGGATAAGCTTGTACGTATAAGTCGTATAAATACATCAACAGCGACAATATGAAAAAAAAAATATATACGTTCCCAATCCCCAATCCTCATCCAATCAAATAAAAGCCAATAGTATATATATTATCCAATACAACCAGTTTCATTGCATTGTACTTAAATTTCACGGAAAAAGAGAAACACGAATATATCCCGAGAAAAAAGAAAAGATTATTAATGTAGGTAATTTAAAAGAAAAACTGAGATTAAGAAGAGATTGAGGTTTTGTCACCGTCCGGATAACTATTTAAATACCGAAAAGAGATTCTTTGAGGCTAATAAAAAATTCCGTGATTACTAAGAAAACTTAATAGCACTTTTTTCTCTTATTTAGATCGCACCCAAAATAATAATAATAAAACAATGAGAAAGATGACTACAAAACATTTCTTTAAATGCTAATGACTACATCCATCCTTAAAAAATATTGTGGCAGTGGTGGCATTCTGGTTAGCATAAATACCAGATTTCGACACTATGTATATCGGCATCGGTTCCATCCCGGCAGCCTGTAATCTTAAATAATTGAACTGTTTGTTGTTTATTAAATATATGTTGAACCATAACGACCCGGGAATGGTCTCTCTGTCTCTCGCTTAAGACAACAGTTGACAACTTTTCAGCGTGAGTGCATGCATAGGTATGCATTAATTTTTTTTCTACAGAAATCATTATCTTTAGAGACAACAAACAAAACAATATATACTGTCATTATTATTTTTTGTTACTTTCAAATCTTCTTCTTCTTCTACTTCTTTTCAAACCATTCATTTTGTTTTTGCTCTCGCATAAAGAATCTGATTATGCATTTAGTATAGTATGCGGTAGTAGCGGTGGTAGTAGTAGTAGCAGTAGTAGTAGTAGTAGTAAAATTCCTTTGCTCCATTTCCGCTCATTTCTCCTTCTCATTTACATGGGATATGATATATATATATGTATCAAAAGCATGGCTGCTGCTTCCACTACTTAGCCTATACTACCACCAGCAGGCTGGTTGGGAGCAATTGCAAAATCCTCTTATCCAAACATGGTTTTTTAATGAGAAAAGTTGTAAATCCAGCTCATTTGTTTGGTGGTTTTACTTTAACTCTCTCTCTCTCTTTCCTTCCATCTGTGATAAATATAGGTTTATATATACTCTAATATAAATACAAAAGGAAGAGTTGAGTAAAGTAAATTGACAATATGTATATAATTGCTATACATATATATATGTACCATATGCATTTATATCTACATACATACACATGGAAGGTTATTTGAAATGAAGTAAAAAATTCTCTCTATATATATATGCTTGTTTTCCAACTTTTGAGAGTGAAGAGTGAGTGAGTGTGGTGTGTAGTGTTGCCAGCTAGTAGTATAGTCATGATGATGATGATCATGATCATGTTGATCCTGCTACTGATCATTGGTTGATAGTTCCTCCCGGGAACCAAGAAAACGGCATCAACAGGAGGAGAAAATTTCTGAAGAATGTAGTTTATACAAAACCAGCAAACCAAAAAAAAAGGATGAGAAGCAGGGGAAAAAGTTTTTTTTTTCCTTTCTTTTTTTTATTTTTCTCTAAAGAAAATTTGTCACAGAAGACAGACAAGTATAGACGGAGAGGGAGAAGGAGAAAACAGAGAGAGAGAGTGTGAACAAAGAGCAGGGGCATGAAGAGAAGTGAAGAGCGAGAGTAGAAATGAACTTTTTTGTCTCTGTCTTTCTATCTCTTTCCTTCACTCTCACTCTTGTTCCTTTTTTATTTTATTTTTTCAAAGAACCAAGTCAGTGAAGGAAGAGAGTGAAAAAAAACTAAAGGAGGTACATCATCATCATATATATATATATATATGCTTTGGTTTAGTTGAGTTAGTTTTTTTTTTTTGGTTGATGGGGGCTCCTCCAGTGTGAATCCATCCATTCATCAGTCAGATCATTATCGTTCGTCAGTAGTGAAAAGTTTTGCACTTGGAAAATCACACCGGTATCAGCACTACCCCTCTAGTAGCAACCTGTGTGTGTGTGTGTGTGTCTGTCTGTAATAACAGCATGGATACATGGACTCAAAAGAAATATACTTTTTGCTTCCTCTTCCATCTCTCTGTTTTTTATTCAACCAACCATATTATGACAACCAAACACTCATTCTTCATTCAACTAAAAAAAAACTATTTCCTTCTTTTTTTTACCAGTCCTGTGGTGGTGGTGGTCGTGGTGGTACACTATAAGGAGCACTCTCATGGTTCTTCTTCTCGTCATCATCTATGAAAAAGTATATAAAAAATATAAAAAACTTTTTTTTGAGGAGAAAAAAAGTACAAGTGAGTTGACTATTATCATATCATGTGGATCCGTATCTCTCTCTCTATATATATATATCAACTTTTATATTCATAAACCACACCACCACTGCTATTTTCAACCAGACAACTCTTCTCTTGGAAAAAGCGCAAAATAAATCTCCTTGAACAAAGTTAAACCAAAGTGTGTCACTTAAACTTAAACACACATACATGCAGATGGAGGGGAGAGAGAGAGAGAGAGAGAGAGAGAGAGAGAGAGAGAGAGAAAAGTAGAGAGATGAATTACATGACATCATGATCATCATCCCATCCTTCGTCATAATATAATCGCTGTCATTCGATAATATTATTTTGGTTTACAGCGAAAGAGAGAAAAAGTTTTTATTCCTTCTCTTTCAAAGTTATAAACTGTAACACAACCCCACGACATACATTTATTTTATTTTATTATTATTATGAAACGTTCACATATAATTGTTTAATTCATACTATTTGGAAGAAAAAGAGAGAGATAAAAGTTTGATATAAAATATACATGCATGTATTTACCTATGTTCATACATGTGTACTAGTGCTTAAGTATTTACAATTAATATAGTTATTTTTAGGAAAGGGATTAGTATATGCAATTATCATCATCATCATCATCGCTACCACATATTATTCTGTTCAGTTTTTGAACAGAAACTTGTTTGAATATACATACTAGCCTATAACACAACCACCACCACTGGTGCCACTTCTTTTTGCTCTTTTTATATCATAAAAAACGTGGCGAGGTTATAAGAGCGTTATGGAGTGACAGTCAAACTACTTTGTTTTTGTTCACAATACTTTAAAAAAAATTGTTTACATATATATATATAATCATAGGTATGTGAATATGTGTATATATCTGTACAAGTTATGTTATGTTACGTGTGTGCCTATGCTCAAAATGATGATGATCAACAAGATTGAAACTTTTTCCTGTAAGTAAACTAGAAATTCCTGTGCTGCTACTGCTGCTGTTCCTGCTGTTAGTGAGAAGGAAGGGGAATATTATGGGAGGTTGATATGAACAAACAAGAAGTATACTAATTAGTAGTGGTGGTAGCGCGGTATCCCTTGGAGCCACCAGTCAGCTTTTAATGTGTTATGTGTGATGCGATGCGTGTAGTAAGTCATGTAATGGTAGTAGAAGTAATACTTTTGCTGATAAGTTGCATAATGTGTAGTTTGTGGGTGTGTGTGTGTGTGTGTGTGGGAGTATGTGTTTGTAAACGTATAGGATGTATGTATGGAGAGAGAGAGAGAGAGAGAGAGAGACAAAAAAGTAAATAAAAATCCTTTTCTCAACCGCCCCGAACCCCCACTTTGGTCTCTCTCTCTCTCTCTCTCTCTCTGCTTCCCATCCCACTGTCATTGAAGATGACCAAGTTAAAAAAATATGTAAGCTGCTTTTGTCTCCTCTGTCTCTTTTTAAAAGGCCACATAATCTGAAGAGCTTTTACATAAGTGCTTCTCGTAGTAGATTTTTTTTGCGAGTATATATATCCCTTTAAGAAAAAAAAATATGCATATTATTTAAATACCTACGCTTTATTTTGACTAAGAGTAATAAAAAGAGAAGAAGATTTAGATGTAAGTAAGTCAAGTAGGTATTAAGAGAACATGCTTTTTTGGCTGAAAGGGACAGAGAGAGAGAGAGAGAGAGAGAGAGAGAGAGAGAGAGTGAAAGGTCAACCAACAACAAGACTCTTTTTTGTAACATGTCAGCAGGCAGACAGACAAGCAGAGTCAGCAGCTGTGTGCAAAGCAAAAGAAGGCAAAAAATAAGAGAGCAAAAAAATAAGACAAGATTATCTACTCTTCTGTATAATAATAATGTATATTATTGCGGAAAAGTCGTAACTACAGCACAAAAAAAACTAATGGAAAGAAGAAATTTTGCTGACAAAAGAGGAAAAATGCAAGATGAACATGATCCACATTTTCTGGGAAGAAAAGTAAGAGGAAAAAAAACTATCTAAGAAAATGAAAATCATTTTGGAGGATGAGAAATCTTTTTTGATGACCATGTTTAAAGGCATTATAATGTCGACCATGCGGATAATATTTCCGGAACTGCTTATCCGGTTGTTATGATATGTGTGTATGTGTGTGCTGTTGGGGAGCGAGCGAGGGGTAGTATGCGTGGGTGGATCCACAATTTTTATGGATGGTCTAGTATCATTTCGGTAACACTTTTTTTTCGGAATCACTCTTTCTTTTCTCATTCCACTATATATCGTCACTGATGATGATTTACGATTATATAAAAAAAACTTAAACTTTATAGTACAATACAGAGTACCATGAGGATGACCGTACAAATAAATATGAGTAGAGTCAACAGAGCGGAAGTGAAGGAAAAATGTTTCCATTTTGTAGTTGATATCAGCAGACTGGATACTACAATGTCTTGTGTAATATTGTTACATGGTGGTGGGTACTAAAAGTACAACTTGCTCATGTTACACTCACAGATGAAAAGAATGGGAAATAACACGAAACAGTCAAATTATTGATATCTAAAAAAAATGCCAGCTCTACTCTTTTAATAATTGTGTTGCTGCTTCTTGTTGTAAACATGAAACATAATACTCACCTAGTTTTCAAGGCAAGGCACGGGAAGAAAATGAATTATGTTTCTTGCGTGTTTCAAACTAGAAATATTGACAAGAATAAGCTGGTACACTTTTTACTGCTGTTTTTTTTACAAAAAAAAATAAGTAAAAAGAAGATAAGATAAACATGTAGAATAACAACGGAAGTACGTCATACAGGAATTAATAAGGCAGCAAGAAATAAAGTTGGGAAATTAGGAGAAGGACTATTAAAGCAGACGATGATGATGCGAGGAAGGTGAAGAGAAGTCGACATATTACATAGTGTTGCAAAATATAAATCCATGTCATGGTATAATATGTACATACATGTAGTGTGTAATGTGTGTAATATACTCGTAAACACGCCAGCTGGTAAACTCGCAAAAAAAAGTGCTAGAGGGAAAATAATCTGGAAACTGTATAAACAGCTAATTGACAAAATGATGCTGATCATTTCGCACAAAGTGTTACGGAAGTGCTGTAAATAAAGATAATGGTTCCCTCGAATAACGAAGGGATATATATTGTAGCTGAAAAATTGTGCCACGAAAAATTTCTTTTACGGAATGGGATCACAGGAATAATAAAAATCTGTTATGCAATTTCCTGTGTTGAGCAGAGGAAAAAAAATGGTGAGAAAAAAGTAAAAAAAAATATATATATGAATGTTTCAATTGAAATTGTGAACTACTTTTAAGGTTATGCTATAAAAAATATTATGTGTTGTTTTTCTTGTATAATCTTCTCAGTTACATTTGTGCTGAAAAACAGATAGAGATATACACACAGCAGTTATAACAAATACCAAGAATCAGAACAGGAAGCTGCTGAAAAAAACTTTTTTTTCTAAGGCTTTGTTCTCCCTCGAGTCATATTGAAGATGGGTTTGTATGTTTTTCTTCTTCTTCTTCTTCGTCTTCTTCTCGACTCATCAAATTCTTTGTGTATCTAATCTTCAGCTAGGATATATATAATATAATCTTTTTTGTTTTTGTGCATTCAAGTGCAACGCGCTTATTTTACACGTTTGCTATTTCTTCATATTTTTTCCAGTGCAATAAGATGCATGCTGCACACTTTTTACGTCTTTCGTAGCGTTTTGGAAAAAAGAAAGAGAGAGAGAGAGAGAGAAAACCAAGTAAAGAGGTCCCTGCTGACCTTTCTCAGTCTCTAACTTTCCTTTTTCTACATTTCTTCAGTTTATTTTTTGTTTAGACACTCCTGTTTTGTGTATGTGTGTGTGTATGGTTTAAGCATAATATTCATTTTTTGGAATGATCCTTGTTTTTTTTAACGCTTTCTCTCTCCCTCCCTCCATTTTCTCTTGACGTTTTCTTTCTCCAGTGTCCACTTATACCAGGAAATCCAATCTATAGTGAGGGCAGAGCACTCAAAACAGCACTACACACAACAGTCCTTCTCCGCCTATCATTTTTTTTCTGGAAAGGTTAATCTATTTTTTCTATCCTTCTATCTATAGCTCACATTGTATTGATGTGTTTATTTCTGTCTATCAGAAGAAGAGGGAATGAGTGTGAGATTGTGTTTGTGTGTGTGTGTGTGTGTGTGTGTGTGTGTGTGTACAGGCTCAGGTGTGGATCCCATTTTCTCTTCTTCTTAAGTTAAATAAGAAGACTGACTAAAGTTTTTATTATATGCCCTTGTGTAAGTGTGTGTGGGTGTGTATGTGTGTGGCTTCGTGGCGGTGTGGGGAGTGAAGTGGAGTAAGCAGAGAACAAGTATCTAAGACTATAGTCGATGATGCTTTTGGTAAATGATAAAGAGGACGAAACGATGATACTTACTACTTACATATTATTACACAACATCATCCCAATTCCTCTCTTTCTCTACTCACCATTCTCTTATATCAATCCACTTCAGTAGACTTGACTACTTTGCCTATACTACTACTACTCAACTCTCAAGTCAACTCCACTCCTGCAACAGCTGCTGATCCGATGACCGATGACTTAATCAGTAACTTGTCTCATGGATCAACTTCCCTCTGCGTTTCCTTCCTTTTCCTGTGTGTGTCTGTGTGTCTGTGTGTGCGTGTGTGAGAGAGAGGGAGAGAGAGGGAGAGAGAGGGAGAGAGAACGTCTGTAGCCGCACGATGTTCCTTTATTACACGAATCTATTAGTCTTTGTGGGAAATTTTGTGTGAAATGAGTATTACATGCTTATTGTACAAAGCATTTCCTCCTGTAATAGTGCAACACTGTTCAACTTGTCTATAAAAACAAATACCTAACAATTTTGTACATTTGTCACAAAAACAACATCAGGCATAACAAAAATGTATGCCTCCATACATAAGCATGTTGTTGGTATGTAGCTATTTTTTGAATCTCAAAACGCCTCCTTGTTACTCAATCCAAAGAGATGCCGGAAATATTAGAGCCAATGTACTCCCATCTATGAAACAACTTGCAAACCACATGTTTCTCTGCTGAACGGGAAAACAACAGTGAAAACTAGAAAAGCAGAAATCTTAACCTCAAACACTAGCCTACGCATTTTTTAGATTTTTTTTTTTACAAATCTTTGGCTGAATGCATAAAAAAATATATATAGTGAGAGATGTAAACATATAAGTATTGTGAAAATTTTCTTGTTTTATGTTCCCCGTCATCATCCTTTGATGATCTCCATTTAGCTTAACCACTCAAAAAAAATACACTCACACATATACGCATTCACAATCCACAAAGAAAAAAAACCCAGAAAGACACACATACACACACACAAACACACAAAAAGGAAGAGTAGATCAGATAAGATTTCCCAAAGGGACAAAAAGAAAATTTCAAAGGAGAACAAAATAAAGGAAAAAGTTGTAAAAAACCTAAACCACCCACATATCCACCCACCACTCATCCATTCCCATTCATTTGCTCTCTAACGAACGACTTGTGATAACTACACGCATGTATATGTATACCTACATACATACATTTTTTATATATATTTCTTACAAAAAAAAACACCCAAAAAAATAAGAACAAAAAATTGGTATATAAAACACAAAATGAATATCATTATTATTATTATTTTCTATACGGATGAAATAAAATGGAGAAATATATATATACATTTTTTTTGGTACAATAAAAGAAAAAGCAACAAAAATATATATACACCTATAAAGAGAGGAGAAGAGATTGTATTTTTTATTTTATTTTAAAGGTTTCATGTGTCAGGTTTTCCTGTGCATCATTTTTTTTATCCTACACAGAAAGGAAAAGAAATGGCCATTATGATGATGATGATGATGATGATGATGATGATGGTACTACGGTGCAATAGGAGAAATTGGTGGTGGCGGTAGTGGTTTTACTACTGCCATATGCCACAGTAGTATTATAATGTGCAGTTCGCAGTGTCTTGTTTCCTGTTCAATGTTGTATCTTTTTTTTATACTATAATAATGATAATGAAAATAATAATAATAGTAATAATAATACTAATAATAGAGAGCACGTTCTTTCCCTTTTTTTTATTTCTCGCTCTTTTCTTTTCATACTACCCAATTTCAATTTTACTGGACCATGAAATATGAAAAAAAGAAAGCAAGGTTGAAAGAGGAAGGAAAAGGAAAAAAAAGAGAAATGTTTTTTTTTATACAAAAATGAGGCGGAACAATAAGCTTTGCTGTTTACTGCTGAGTGAGTATTCTCCTTTGCTCTATTCTACTATCTCAAGATATGAGTAATGATGATGGTCATACTACTGCACTGTGACCACGCCAAATATATTTGCCAGCTACATATGAATAATATTATGCATGTAAATATATATACCTATATGTGTGTGTGTTTTTATTATATAGCTGGGGAAAAATCATAAAGATCTAAAGATGTTATATATATTGTTACAGAGTTTTTATGCCAATTGCCAATTGCCAAGGACGAGGGTAAACTTTTTGTGTGGTCAGCAGTTTGTACGTATGGAGGATTGATGAGAAGAGATTTATATTGACGGTAGATATATTATAGGTATGCATGTGTGTAATAATAATAAGCAATTGTTTAAAATAACACAGTCTCAACTTCCAAAGCAAAAGGTACAAGGGATAATTTGGAGGTGTGGTGTTGAGCAGCTTATTGTAAACATCATTATTTGCTTTTAACTGTTTGCCAATAAAATTTGAAGGAAATAATTATGTCAATGGGAAACGGGGGAAGCGGAGAGACAGCGTGGGAAAATGCCGACACAAGATCAGTGGTGTTCTCTTCACTGGCTGACCATCACATAGGTATATTTTTTTTGCTGGTGATAGATTTAGTGTGTTCAATAAATTTATATTGCAATTAATTGCTAAAGAAAGTGCGATCTCTAATTTACAATTATTGCTTTACTTAAATTCCCATGAACACAGACACAAGTACAGAGATACAGATAGAGATAGATTAGTACGAGAACTGCGCCCATTCCCACCTGAGAAGTAATTGCATCAAAAAAAAATTATAACATGTTAATATTTATGGACCGATACAATACTGTTGTGGTGGTGATAAGGTGATATGGGTTTTCTGTAACGCTGAACAAGTATTGTCGCATGCTCAGTATTTATGAATACAGGTATATGTGGTACTTATCATTAATGATTTGTTTGCTTCCACTTGACTAGTGCTACGAGTAGTTTTATTGGATCGATTGTGAGGTGGATATCAAACAAGTGTAGTAGATAACATACATACGGGATTACGCTTTGTAATTTTGTTGTTTGACGCAAGTGGTAAAAGAAGGATGAAATAAAAATGAATTGGGCATTGAGCATACAAGAGAACAAAATACAAAATCAAAAAAGTTTTACGTATAGTATTGAAAAGTATGACAGAAGAATATAAAGTATTGAAATCAAAAAAAAAAAGTTCTTAAAACTTGAGAGTTTTTTTGGTTAAATTAGGCGTCAATAATTTCCCACTTGAACGTGGCCTCGTTATCAACCCAGTAGTTTGAGTCAAAGTCCTTGAAGATGAGAATTAACATGCCTCTAGTTATATACACCGACTTTTGTTTTAGTATGTCGCAAAATCTGTTGAAATGGCCAAAACAAAAAAAAAGTTATTTAAATTTACCCTCATAATGAATTTATTTTTTTAATAACTTAATCTTTAAAAGAGATAAATACGTACGTTCCCTGATGAACCACGTCAGTTGAGAGGAAAGAGTAAATAACAATGCGATCATAGGCACAACTATTAACGTCCAGATGCTTCTCTAAATTTTCCTTCAGAAAAGTCAAACGGAGCGTATCAAAGGAAGACTCAACTTTCTTGTGATTTGCAGACAAAACAATGGCACTCGTCGAGTAAGCGGAATTCTCCCAAAATGGTATGGTGATCTCCCCACCGGTCAAATTGCTGTATACCAGATTGACACCGGACGGACCATAAAAGGTGTTTTCAACAACAGCTTCAAAAGACAGCTGGAAGCCAGTACCAAGATTGTGCTTTCTTCTCATTGGTCTTAAACACAACCACGGCAATACTGCCAGAGATGTAGGTTTCACTTAAGGGATTTGGAGGACCCAAGTGACTTGTTTCAATGTGACCCCTTTCGTCAAAAGTGAAAATATTTATGGCGGAAGGGTCAGATGTGGCGTTGATTCCGTGGTTCATGTAACTTGAAAATGATTCCACTAGCTTTGTGCTCGGTCCTAATGACAAAAGAGCAAAGCTCCTTGGTGTCGTAAAATTCACCGAATTTGTATTCTATGCGGCCTGTGTTTGCCACAATGGTTTCTCCGCAGTTGCGCACTATAACAAAAAAGGAGAAGAAAAATATGTAAGAATTTAAATAGTAACTTTCTGGTTTCCAAATGAACTGGAAGTTTGCAAATATAGTGGAGTAAAAAAAACAAGTTTAGCTTACTGGTAGCTGGGCTTGGTTCATCTGTTGTGGTGATGGGGTCAGCACTTGTGGTTGGAGAACGAGTCGTGGTGCTGGAAGCACCTTCAGTAGTAGTAGTAGTCCTGCTTGTACTCGTGCTACTAGCTGGCTCTTCTGTAGTCGCTACATCATCTTCAGTAGTGGACCTGCTTGTTGTCGTTCTGGTAACTGGAGGAGTTGATCCTGAAGGAGGCCTTGTTCCATCCACACATTCCGGAACATTTTCAGGAAAGTCACAATAGCCAATCCCACCATCACCATTTGGATTAAAATAGAGATCCGGTGGGCAGCCCATCAAGGAGTCCTTGCCCTCATCGCACACCACATATTTTGTGCAATCTGGATGAGGAAGCATGGAGACGCCTTCTGGGGGACAGACATCTTGGGCCAACGCCAATGTCTACAATAACAACATTATATTTTAAATACCTATGTACTTCACACAGTTCAATTTAAAAAAAATATGTCCCCCAAATATTTGTACAAAAATTCTTTGCACTTGCAAAAGTATATACATATAGCTACTTGCTTAAATTTGCATGTAAACTTACCAATGACAAAAGCGCAACTAAAATGATAGATGGCATTTTAAAAGTTGTAGCCATTTTTTGGTACTACTAATTTTTCTTAAATGTATTATTATTATTGCAAATATACAAGGGAAAAAAACCAAGTGCTGTGACAACGGACAACAGTCAATTGGAAAGTAAGGAAGAAATGAATTTTGCACGTTTATATAATAAACAGATCCTTCATGCTTCTCCCATCAAGTCCGCCTTTTAATATTCGAGTGCCCATTAAAAATGACAATCATAATAATTTAGCTAGTTATTCGTATGGTTAACTACACCATACTTATAAGCATATTCAAATTCAATCAAATTGATTTTAAGTTTTAACAAAATATATGATGAAATGTTTTTGTATTATTGGTCATTTTGTTTTTGCGTGGGTGATGATGATACCTCCTCCTAACATGACATAATAATACATAATGGCTTGCTTGTTTTTTTGTAGCACTTGCGTTTGTTGGACTCTGATTATTTTTTGTGATTGAATTTCAAGTGGACTACCCATGTACCTACATATCTTACAGAGTTCACACACAATTTGCTCACATTAAAATACAAGTAGTCGATTTGAAGTGCGAATACCATTTCTACATGGATTTTAAATGAGACCGACAATTATTTAGCAATGTTATCTGTCAACCAATTCATCATTCATAATAGGTACCTATGCATGATACATACATACATCATTACTAAAGTACACACATATTATACACTTTTTTTGATAAATGTACATTTTAAACAAATTTAACCATAAAATATAACATGCATGCTTTAAATACTACACTTTTGCTGATAGAAAAAATATATACATGCAAAAGGATTATCAAAGGTTGCAAGTTTGTAAATTCCCATTTTATTTTATTTTTATGTTTTATTTTCACTGAGCAACAAACAATTTTGGAAACTTGGTAGACAAGTTCTCATTGCTTGAACTTTGCAGGTCTGCGACGTAGATTTATTTACTACCTTAAACCAAAAAAAAAGCAGGAAAAAACATATCCAACATAATAACGAACAAGTTCTACCTTTTTTTAAGATTTTAGTCGGTCATTATATTATAAGTGGCTTATATGTACCTATTATAAACTACTAATTCTGCCACTTTATGAAATAAAAAATATGCAAAATTTTTTTTATTTTTTCTTACGAAGTATGGATATTAATCTTCTACCGGATCCTGGGAAAATACAAAGTTTGTTACTTAATTAATATAAAATGTGAGAAAAATAAAATATGAGCAACTAAAGGTACAGCGAAGTGTCCAGATTTGTGTGCTACTTCACTGTATCATCGAAGATGTAAACAGAATAAATCAACCTATACCTTTAAATGAGTTAATTACTAAGCGGAGCCATAAAACTACTACGACTACTACCACTGCTCTAGTACTAAATTGTATTGATCTAGTTTGTTTTGGGATCCGGTGGGAATTTACCCATTTAAAATTGTACACACATACACACACAATTTTTTAGTATTGATTAATTGGAATGCTGGGCATGTAGCACCATCAATCTCTTGAGTGTGTATTTTGTACACAAAAAAAAAGTGTGTAAAGATTCAGGTGTGTGATAAAGGTGTTCCGCTTCCTTTGAAAATAAATAACATGTTGCTATAATAATATTTATAGATGCCATGTGACAGGAGTACACAGAGAGAGAAAGGAAGTAATGTTTTTAAAATTGTTAATTCAAGCCGTCAAGAAATTAGTGCGGTACATAAATAAAATGTAAATTGCTTGAGTATTTTTTATTTTATTTTTGAATTTTCAAATGGAAAATAGTTAGCAAGTAAACAAAACAAAAAAATATATTTAAAAAAAACTTACGTTTTTTAGGGAGGATAATATAACTTTCGTTGTGTTCGTAATATTATACATTTATTAATGTCTATCTATATGTAACCGCATTAAATATTAAAAACACTTGGAAATTTACTTTGATGAAGAACTTCTCACAATAATATCTGCGCACAAAGAAATTATTATTTTTACAACAAAAGCAAATCAGGCAGTCAGTCAAGTAGGATGCAATAATAATAATAATATATGTAATAATAATATTACCAGTTTGAGTCCGGCCCTCTAGCCCTCCAGCCCTCTCCCACGTTTCCTAGCGATCCCACTTTTCTTGCTTTTGGTACTTTTCTGTCTGATTTTTTAAAAATATGTATATATATTGTATATATATTTTTGCATAAGGCAAATATTATTATTATAAATATTTTTTTTTATAATGGCGTAAAATGTTCATAATATAAAACAAGTACATGAAAATTTCTCTCAGCTTCTTTAAGCAGTTCTGGGAACTCGTCAGCTTTGCAGCGCGTCATCATCATCATGATTAGCAGCAGTAGCAGCAGGGGCAATACCAGCAGCAGACATGTTTCTTGTGTTTTAGTATAGCGTTTTGGACTTTAAATCCCCACCACTACCACTACCATCATCATCATCATCATCACAAATATCACAATTATCAAGATCATGAATCATGAGGATTTCCTATAATAGATAGAGCAACAACCTGTATGTACTATGTGCTTCCACACGTCAGCAGGAAGTTATTGTATTTCTGTTTAAAGCTGGTGCTTCTGCTCATGATAGTTAGTTCGGAGTTACCGACATAGTTTAGCAGGTAGCATAAAATATTCATGAGCTTGCAAAGTCCACTGCTGCTGCTGCTGCTGTTGCGTTGTTTGTGCATCTTCTACTATTATCATTGTTGTTGTGCTGTGCATAATATAAAATGTATGTACTTAAACTTTAGCTCAAGGTCAAAACGCGGTTTTTTCTTCTTCATTGCATTGCATTGCTTAATAATAATAATAATAATAATAATAATATTTAATGATTTGTTTTACCGTACTATAATTTACCACAATATAATTATTGGTTTTATAAGTATTATTTTTTGTCTGCTTCTCTGCTATAAAAAAAACCATCTTGAAAGTAATAATATAACAACATCTGCTCAAAACTGGACATTCACATTTTTTAATGACCATGCAGAAAACTTTCATAACATTTATTGATGCGAGGCAGTTTTGTTGTTTTTGTGATTTTCTAGGTGTACCATCAAAAGGTTAAGAGCTGCAAAACTTGATGGTTTATTATTATTAATAATAATATTATATATTTCATTTTTAGTGGATAAAAATATTTGTTGTTTATTATTTATCAATTGTAATAATATTGAACATGTAGTTTTGTAAGTTTTCGGGAAAAATTTTAGACGTAGTAAGTATTTTTTTTTTGCAAAAAAAATACTTTTTTGACATGATTATTTTAACAATTCTTCTCATATTTTTTCCATTTTTGTTGCTGGTGAGGTTAGTCTGTTGGGTGATTGTTGTGATTTGGTTAAAATGGAAGAATTACAGGATGAAGTATTATGGCAAGTTTATTTCCTACGCGGATGTCTGTTTGGATGAAGATTTGAGCGATGACAAGGCACCTCCACGAAGTTCCATTGTGATCTCAATGACAGTGGAAGGCTCCATGTCGATTGAGCAGCTGCGGAAAATGTTTATCAAAAATGTGCTCAAGGCTAGCAAATCAACAAAGAAGTACACAATGAGGTATCCAGAGTTGCAACAGTATTTGAGCACGTTGCTAGGCTTTCGAATTTGGAAACAAGATCCGAACTTCAATATAGCCAATCACATTGTGCAACGGAGTGTCCCGGAAGATTGTGACATGAGCCTTTCGAAAATCCATGCAGACATGCTGGACAAGCCGTATCCAAAACACAAAAGTCCCTGGGAAATCATTCTGGTACGGACCCCATCAGACAAGATTGTTTTGGCTTGCCGTTTCCATCATGTTATGGGAGATGGAAGATCCCTCCAAAAGTTACTAGTGGAGGGTCTGGGTCAGAAGCCGTTGAAAACTGCTCGGCCTACCTGTGACGTTATCAACGACACGAAAACTGACACTTCCGTTGGAAAATCCCTAAAATTTTATTTACTGTTTCCTTGGAATCATTTTGTACACGTGTTGCGTATAATAGGCTTATTCCTTCTGTCATGGAATCATCCCTGGAAAATCAAAAACTATCGACGGAACAAACATTCTAAAAGTTTAGTGGTGTGGTCAGCTCCACTTGCACTGCAGGATATTAAAAACGTAGCTAGAATAAAGGGAGTAACTGGCTCAGCAGTTATTATGGAGCTTTGTGCGGGTGCGGTAAGAAATTGTCAAGAGGATGTACTCGGGAGGAGAGACGTCGCCATTGGATACCAGTTTCCAAAGCCAGGTCATCCGAATGTCTTGGCTAATCATACGTAAGTTAGAAAGTTATATCATGTAACATCAAGTGAACTATATTCATAATTTATTTTAAATTTCATGGTTGTTATTAAATATTTAATTTGAATTATTCTCTATTTCATATCTTAGCTACTTTGGAATCATGAAACTTCCAACCAGTCAACCAACCTCAGCCAAAAGACTAGAAAAGTGCCATGAAATATATCAGCATGCCAGACTCTCCAATCTCGGCATACATTTGGATTTGGTTGGAAGAGTGGCAGGGCAGATTCCATACCCCTTTGTAAATTATTGTACTGCCAATCGCTTCATCCCCATTGCAATAACAAACATTGCAGGGGATGAAGAGGGATTTTCAATAGGGGGTACTACTAAGGCTACAGGTGGTGGGGAGGACTTCAAGAACCCAATTTGTTCGGACTTCCGAATATCTATGGGTACCTACAAAGGAGTTTTAGGTGTCGTGTTTTGTGTGAGTAGTTATAAGGGCATGGTGCAAATTGGGGTGATAGCTAATGAGACTGTAATGGAAACAAGACAAGTAGAATTGCTAGTAAATAATTTAGGTTTAGAACTGAAGGCATTACAGGAACATTAATTTATTTTATAAACGATTTTTTTTTAATAATTAAAATTATAACTTAATTTATTGTGCAATAAAAAAAATATCACTGGAAATTCCGATGCAAACAATATACAAATGAAACTTTTTCTCTAGTTTTTATTATTCATACTTTGGAGTAAAAAAATAGCTAAAAGCAATCAGTTTGTTTAAAAAACATGTAAAAAAACATATTATATTTAAAAGTAGGTAATAATTTCCATACAATGTACAACATACATGAAACAAAACAAAATATGTACATTTTTTCAACAATAATTTTCTAAACATAATAATAATTACTATTTTTTAAACAAGAAATCATAATCCAATTTGTAATTACCAAACAATTACCAAATAATCAACAACATTGTGAGCAACGTTCTGTTTTGCACTTAGGTATATTTTGCAACAAAAAAAAAATATAACATTTTGCAGCATCGGAAAATACCTGCATATATTGTGTGAGATAGTGCATCTACTTATTACGTTTGTTTTGGATAAACCCCATTTTTCCTGGCGTCAATGGATCTGTGAACGAGAAACGCTCAATATTATATACCAAAACTCACATGACTGACTGTGCATGAATGAAAGAGTGTAAAAATTCCTAAAAATTACATATGTGCAGCACGATTTTACCTTTCCGCAATAAATCGGACATTTAATGCTTTCAATCAACTACCTATTTGTATATTTACGTATTATTATTATTACTATGATGGAGCCCAGCTGCATGTCTGTTTTTCAAGTTGTGCCATTTTGTAGGAATTTACAGTAACGTAAATACACACGTCATTCGATTCTACAAATAAAGTTCACCACTGTTTTTGTTTTTTATTTATTTTTCATCCAAGCGTATTTAACTATTTTTGACGTGGGATACATACATAATTTTTATACTGCTAAATACATGCCTGATTTTGTTAAAGTAAAAATGTTACACGTTTTTCTCCAATGTGTGAGATTTACGAAACGTTCTTAACACATTATTTATTTTTTGTTTTATTTATAAGTGTGTACATTAACCAGCAGAAAAGTTTATGTTGAGTCAACATTATCATATTAGCATCATCATCAGCATCCCCCTTTCTTCGTAGAAATCGCTAGATTTCCCGTCGCAATGCTCGTCAATTGTTTTGAAAGTCTACCCTTTTCGCTTGACGTTTTGTAAGCTTTTTTTGTTCAGCACATTCCATTGCAACATTGTGTACGTTTTATAATTTTCAAAAAAAAAATTCTACCCACGCTATTTCCTGTCTTGAACAAACAGCTATTATGTAATCGTCAAAGTGGTTGTCGCGTCTTGATTCAGTTAAAAGGATTTTTAAATGGCAAGCAGAGCATCATCATCATCATCCCCACTGTAGAATGTTAACTTTAGTTTCATTGTATTATTACTAGGTAGTATGTATGGTATATAATATGGACTCCGTGGCATATCTGCGAGGATGCAAATATGCGATTTTTAAATTTTTCCTGAAATTCGGCAAATCTTCGGAAAAAATCTTCAAATTACCAAATTTGCGAAAAACAAATCCAACAATGCGATAATTAGAATATCAGCTAGAATTCATTTTATGCATATCACTAAGTTATCCCTCAACGAACATCCAAAGAAGCATTTCACACAAAATTTTATCTAAAAACAATTGCAAGACAAAATCTAGCTACGATATATCATCGTCAGTCACCGACTGAATGGAACACGGCACACAAAGATATTTTTAGTAAGTGGCGAGTGATTCTTTTTAAAAGGTTAATAGAAATATTCAGTTGATCAAAATGG
>JAHZNC010001957.1:0-16317 GCA_027744095.1 Zhuqinia jingwanae | reverse complement strand
ATATTCAGTTGATCAAAATGGGCTCAGCCTCTGTAGAGGATGTTAGTTCATTAGGTGTATTTACTTTAAACCTATTTTGTTTTTGATGTCTGTATAATATAAGATATTTTAAAAATCAAAAAACTTTAAATAAAAAATGTATGTTATTGTTTTTTAAAAAGTATTATATGCATTATTGTGTATTATATGTAAGTTTTTTTTTGCAAATCTGGTTTTAAGTTTTTGCAAATGTGGTATTCATATCTGCGAATAATAAATCGCACATCTGAATCCTCGCACATGTGGGGGCACACGATAACATGGAAGCTTCTAGAAATAAAAAATAAATACAATTTTTGCTCTGAAAAATCTTGCCATTTTGTTGGAAAATTAGTAGCTCTCTGGTCAGAAATAGGGTTTGACACTGATGGACAGCATTTTATCAGCTTCCTTCGTTTGTAGTACCTCATTCACAGCAAACCTGTTTTATCCCAGGTACTGTCGACCCTCCTCTGGCCAACTCGTTCTCAAGGATCACACACATACACTCACACAAAATTCCATGTTTCCATTCGGTATTTACGATTCCTACAGGTGGTATGATCCAGTATATAAATAATAAATTATGTTTAGAGATTATAAATATTTAAAAAAAAATAATGTGTCTATGTCAGAAAGATGACGAGCAGTAAACAAATGATAAGAAGAAAAAAAATCTGTTGCAACCACAACAACTGTTGTTTCTACGTAAATCAACGTCGTTCAAAACAGGATACGTCTTATCATGTATACAACTTCCTCACATTTTTATAAAAAATTGCGATACACAAATAATGATACGGGGGGAGAGGGTGATGCTTAATGATTAGGTTACGGTTCTCATTTGTCCACTACTCTGAAATCTTCAATCAAGGTCGTAAAATATTCCGAACAGTTTCTGTCTCAAAATCTACTAGTATAAGCTGGCGGCTTTTTTCTATATTGCTCCTCTAATCAGGACAAAACATTACACACACACACAAACACAAGTTTAAAAAGCTTATCTTCAAGCAGCAATCTCCTTTTCCTCACAATATGCGGTCCAGTGTTGGAATTTCTCATAGTAGTTATTAATCATGAGGATCATAATAACATCATAAGTTTATCGCCGCCACCAACAAACAATCTCGGACTGATATATATATCAAATATTTATCACAAAGTTTTTAAGTTGTTTGCTAATATGAATACAACAAATGAGTCAAAAAGCCAACTCCTTTTTTTTTGCAGAGCAGTCCCGCGGAATGTCATGATAAATTAAATAGATAATGCTTTTTTAGCTGCTAGATGCTGGATTTCAAAACAGCAACTATGTTACATAATAATGGCGTAATAAAAAAAAAGTTGCATAAAAATTGATACAGGTAAAATTGTAAAAGTATTTGAAGTTGTCTCTGTAATTTGTCTGTTTTTCCCCTGGCCACCTTCTTCATGACGTAATAATAATAATAATGAAATAGATATGAAGACGATGAGAGAGAGAGAGAGAGAGGAAAAAAGAGGTACTTACATACACACAAAGAAAAGAATATTTATGTCTGGCTCCTAAACTCCTGACTGACAGCACATTAAGAAAACCTGAATTAATTTTTCAGAGTATTTATATAACTAGATTTTTAAAACACACACACTAGTACTCTCGGTATAAAGGCTGATTGAAAAGACTGGCAGCAGTTTTATTACCCCGCTGCTGCCTCTCTGTGAATACGTGTTGCGGTGTCTCTTTCAGATTACATTTTTAAAAGGTTTTGTGAAGTAGCTTGTTTAATAGTAGAAGTAGTAGTAGTACATACATTTACAATATAGTTTGTTAGCAAAGATTCTGTGAAAAAATTAATGTGTTATCATAATTTTTTTTTGCACATTTTTATAATTAGCCTTCAACTATTTTGATACGGCTGTTCGGTTTTGAAATAAATAAATATAATATAATAATTACAAGAGCTGTTAAGTTTTTGGAAATGGGTAAGGAAAACAAATAATTTAGCTGGTGTTCTCGCAATTTTATTGAATTTTTTTTTGTTTAAATTTGAGAAGAACTTTTAAAAACTATATTTATTTATTGAGTGATTTGTTTATATTGAAACTTAATTACAATGGTTTATTGGTTAATCGTGTGATATACATTTATAATATGTCATATATACATCCCATATTATAAATGTATGTTTTTTTTGTTAGAACGCGTTAGAAAAATATATATTTACTCTTGGCATAATTGGCATTGTGTTTGGCAATATAGCACAACGAAAGACGGAAGCTTGGCTTACCAGTGCAGTGGAGGATGGAACCGTTGCCAAGGCTATGGTTCTTGCGGAATCTTTACGCAAAACGAAAACAACACGGACTATTGGTGTAATCACGTCAAGTAGCGTGTCCTCCGAAAAACGGTGACTATTTTTTAAATTATTTAATGTATTTTCCATAATCGCAATTCCGAGTAGCTTTTTGTATTATGGTAGCATACAGTAACATAAAAAACATCTTGATATGTATCATCATCCTATGAAGTAGATAAAAATTAATTACAGTGATGATTTGAGCATAATTAATTGTTGTTTTAAAATATTTTAGAGTTGCTCTTCGCAAGACTTTTGACGTTGTATTTTACACAGACGAAAGCGTTTGCTCTTTCAACGCGGCTGATAAAGGAGATGTACATGCAAAGGTCTACGCCCTCTCTCTCCGGGTCTTTTACAAATGTGTTTTCCTTTCACCAAACTCATTCGTATGTTCACAACACATATATTTTCAATCCGATTACATTTTCTATTTTAAAAAACTGATTCTAATTTCTGATTTCAAAGCTTTGAAATCTAAACGACCAATAGTATTATTATCAGATGTAGTGGTATATATTCTTACACATGTATAATTTTTTTGTGTTGCAGGTACTGGAAAATGCGGACAAGCTGTTTGAGGATAAAGTTGCTTTCAAGGGTATCAAGAATGAGGATGATGGCACCATTGATTTATCTATTTTTATGTTCTCGCCAAACCGGGATTTATGGGAACATCTCTGGGAAAGTTGTAGCAGCAGTGGGAATAGTAAGGCCACATGTGCTATTATTACCCGACAATTTTTTTGCGATTGATTTAAAAGATAAACTTTGTTTAAATATTTGAACAAATACGTTTGTTTAATTTTTTAGTACTTTCAGAAACATACCTCAGCACATGGCTCAGCAACCAAAAAGGTTCTATGGGAATCAACTTTATATCTGCAGACATTTATACAAAACTTTCATTGAAAACTGGAACTCTCGTGACGTATGACACAAAGAAAAAATTGCATATGTCTGCTAATGAGGGGATAAATTCACACGTTTTTTCTTTCTTTTTCTTTTCCACTTCTGATAGTGATAAGACCTACGCACCAATTATTCAATTTGATGATGTTCAAAATCAAGATAACTTTTATGAGCAACTTGAAACTTTAAACAATTTGAACATTGGCTTACCAGAAAAGGTATTGTAATTAGTTTAACAAAAAACGTATTTGGATGCGAAAACTCTTTTCTTAACATTAAATTTATTTCCTTAGCTAATCATCGCTTCATGGCTAAAAACGTACCGGGAAAAAGTGCTGTGTATATTGAAGGATCCTCTAACAAAACCTAATCTGCAACCTGCTGACCAATGTGATTTTATTAACGAACCAATAGCTGTAGTAGGAATGAGCTGTAGGTATCCTGGAGCAAATAATGTGGAAGAATTCTGGAACATATTGTACCAAGGGGATGAGGGGGTTAGGGAACCCCCGGCATTCCGTTGGACCAAGGATCATTCTTTGCATGTAACTCAACACGAAAGAAATACAAATGCAGGATTTTTATCCACACCCATTGACGAGTTTGACGCCAGATTCTTTGGGGTGAGTCCCAAGGAGGCTGCATACATGGATCCACAAGTTCGACTTCTTCATGAAGTCCTTTGGGAATCCCTGGAAGACAGTGGGATTGATCCCTTAAGTTTGTACGGCACTCACACCGGGATATTCACTGGAAGCTGGATGAATGACTACAAGGACATTGTGCAGGGATCCACTGAAAGGGACTTTTTTAGAACTTATATGGGGAATAGTATTGGGGCAGCTGCTGCAAGGCTATCTTTTTTGTTGGGGTTGACGGGACCAAGTGTTGCAACGGAAAGTGGATGCTCCTCCGCTATTGTGGCCTTGGACCTGGCCGTGAAAAGTCTTCGCAGTGGGGAATCCAATCTCGCAATGGCCGGTGGCGTCAACCTGTTGCTCCACCCATTCACCAGTAGTATTATGGACTATGTGATTGCTCCAAATGGACGTTGCAAAACGTTTGACTCCAAAGCAGATGGATTTGGAAGAGCGGAGGGTTGTGGAGTGATGGTTTTGAAACGCTTGAGCGACGCCCTTCGAGACAGAGACAATGTGTGGGCAATAATCAGGGGTTCTGGAGTAGCACAGGAAGGATTGAGTAGAAGTCTGGGCACACCCACAGTTCATTGTGAAGCACTTGCAATGCAGCTCGCTTTAAAGGATGCCAATGTAGGTCCAGATCTAGTCAGCTTTGTGGAAACTCATGGAACAGGAACGACTGTTGGGGATCCAATGGAAGTAGCTGCAATCGCCAAGGCTTACTTCTCCCCCACAAGAAATAGACCATTGATATTAGGATCTGTGAAGACAAATGTGGGGCATACTGAGTCATGTTCCGGAATCACTGGAATTATGAAAACCATACTTGCTTTACAGCACGAGCTTATTCCAAAGCATCGTAACTTGGAGACTCTCAACCCGGAAATATTTTTGGACTCAATTCCAGCCATGATCCCAGTAGAGTCTGTGCCATGGCCTAAGGTCAAGGGACAACCGAGAATCGCTGGGGTGAGCTCCTTTGGAATTACTGGAACTGACGGACACGTGATTTTACAAGAAGCACCCGACTATCAGCTACCCAAGTTTAGTCTTCAGATGGAGAGACCCACCCATATCATGAAAATCTCTGGGAAAACGACAGAAGCACTTGAGGAGTTACTGCAGGTGTATCCAAACCATTTATCAGAGCGAACAGATAATCACCATGAAATATTTGCCAATGTCGCATATACGGCAAACATTGGAAGAGCATCCTTTAATCACCGCGCATTTCTTATCGCAAGCAACTACAATGACGCAGTTAAGGCTATTCAGGAAAGGAAGTTGATTGTGGGCGAGGTAAAGGAAGGAGAAACCTCTCGTCCAATTTGTTTCCTCTTCACCGGTCAAGGGTCACAATATCAAGGCATGGCTAAAACTCTTTACGCCACCAGCCCCATTTTCCGTGTTCATTTTGATGCTTGTGATAGAACCTTGCAAGAAATGTACAATTTGTCAATTCGTCAAGTTCTCTGGGAATCGGAACCGTCCTCCAAGGAGCTCAGCAGGACAATCTACAGTCAAACTTCTATATTTTGTGTGGAATTCTGCTTGCTCAAGTTATGGCAAAGTTGGGGTATCCACCCTGACTATGTTTTAGGTCACAGTCTTGGAGAATTTGCAGCTGCTGTAGCGGCAGGTGTCTTGGATTTTAAAGATGCCCTCAAGCTGGTTGCAGAAAGAAGTCGTCTCATTGATAATCTTCCCCGAGGAAGTATGTTGGTTGTTAAGGCATCTAAACCGGAAGTAGAAAAGTTGATGATGACATCTGGACAAGTCGAATTGGACTTTGCTGCAGTTAATAATCCAGAACAAACTGTGGTTGCCGGAGATACTGAGAAAATTCAAGGGTTTTTAGAATATTTGAAAAAAGGTGGAATGAAGGCTATCATTTTGGAAGCCACTCATGCCTTCCATTCACGACACATGGATCCTATGCTAGAAAAATATAGAGAAATAGCAAAAACCATCAAATTTCAAAAGGGAAATGGGAATGTTCAGTACGTTTCTGGGATGGAAGGTAGAATTATTTG
This sequence comes from Zhuqinia jingwanae, assembly GCA_027744095.1. Classification (NCBI taxonomy): domain Eukaryota; kingdom Metazoa; phylum Arthropoda; class Collembola; order Entomobryomorpha; family Paronellidae; genus Zhuqinia; species Zhuqinia jingwanae. Next base: position 10,374 of record JAHZNC010001957.1, on the reverse strand, counting down.
TAACCCGTCTGATGAAATCAATGCAGACTACTGGGTACGCCACACCAGAGAAAAGGTTAGCTTTGTTGACGCCTGTGCTGCCCTTCAGCAAGCCGACGTTACGAACTATCTTGAGATCGGCCCTCAACCAATCCTTTCCAGCTTTGTGATGATGAATAATGAAAAGAGCGTAATGACCTGTCTACCCTCACTCCGCCGGGGAGCAGATGACTGGGAAACAATTTTGACCTCTTTAGGCAATCTCTACATAAAGGGCTACCAAATTGACTGGAAGGGATACGATGAGCCATACAACAGGAATAAGGTATCCCTTCCCTTCCATCCCTTCCATCGTAAATCCTTTTGGGTGGAGTGTAATAGTGGACATTTGTCATCGATGCATCCCCTTGTGGGCTACTCAGTGACCAATGCCTCCGCACTCAGCATTTTCCAAAATGATCTCAGCGTAAAGTCAGTGCCGTATTTGAAGGATCACTGTATTGGAAGCAGGATTGTGTTCCCAGGAGCAGGCTACACGGAAATGTGCTTGGCAGCGGGATATTTCGTTGCTAATGGATTGACTGAAGGATTGGAACCTCCAAGAAGACCACTGCGATTAGAAAATGTGAGAATTGATGCTCCCCTGGAGTTAAAGGATGAAAAGGGATGTCGACTTCAGATGATTGTGGATTTGCCAGAGACCACTGCTGACCCTGCGTCCCAAACTGACAAAGAACAGACTCAAGGATTCTGTGTTAAAGTGTTCCACCAAAACACATCTTCCGAAGATTCCGGGAAATGGATTCTACACGCCACCTCTACTTTTGTACCAATGGCTTCAACTAAAGAAGGCATGAAAAAATGGGATCCTGAACGAATCGCAAAAATTGTGAAAACCGTATCCCCCAGATGTTCTGATCATTTCTACAAGAAAGTTGACGAAGCCGGGCTCAAGTTTGGGGATGCTTTCAAGAGAATACGGAATATCTGGAAGGTTGAAGACGGAAAATCAGCCGAGGTTGTCACAGAAATCAGTGTTCCAGATGATTGTGGCAAGTATCTTTTGCATCCTCTTCTTATCGACGCCTTGTTCCAGACGGGTATTCTCACAGAACCCAGAACCGAGGAAGTGAGCAAGCTCAAAGTGCCCATTCACATTGGCCAATTGACCCTGTTCAAGGCATTTGAAATGGACAGGGCTGACAAGGATCCCACTCTTTATCTTCACGTTTGGCCAGAAAATGAAATGTATAGTGGTTTCATTGCCACCAAAGATCTAGATCCTATGGCGTATATGGAAGGCATTCAGATAATTGATACAAATGTGCGAACAATTGAGTCAATTTTGGAACAGCAGTCCAGCAGCGTCCCAGATGCTTGGGAGGAAGTGTGGCGAACAATTCCTGGTCCATTTACAAATATCACTGAACTCTCCCCATTGCATCCCCTCCTCGCTGACAACAACTTTCAAAATGAGTTAACCGGTTTAAGTAGAACATCCCCAGATCAATTAGACATAGTAAACAAGACAAATCGTCTCCTCTGTTTATACGAATTAAACGCTCTTTATGAGCTCGGTTGGCAGCCTCGATTGGGTGACACCATTAATGTAGTAAAGTTTTGTGAGCAACTTCTGATCCGTCCCCAATTTCAAAAGCTGGTTCACTTTTACTTCACCACATTCCAAGACGATCACAACATTATGCGGTATGATAACTCAACACAACTGTGGAAAATTACACGCATGCCTCCAACCCCTTCTGAGGTTGAATCTGAGATGGAAAAGTTGTGTGCCCATTTAAAAGAATCTACAACTTTTGTAGTGGTCGGCATATACGAGCACATTGCTCGGAAGCTTGCAAAAATTCTGAAAGGAGAAGACTCTCCACTTTCTATTCTCTTCCCGACGGACGAAGACAAACAGCAATTCTCAGCAGACAACTATTACCAGAATTACCCTGGGAGACATCACGTCATTTCTGTGCTTGAACTGAATTTAAGATCCCTGCTAAAACGCCAGCATGCCGTCAACATATCAGATCCTGGAAGAGTGTTCCGTGTGCTTGAGGTGGGTTCCGGAACAGGCTCCATTAGTCAACACGTTTTGGAGTGTTTGAAGGAAAGTTGGGGTGACAAGTTTGAATACTACTACACCGACATATCCCAAGGTTTCTTTACCAAAGCGGAAAAGAAATTTGAGGAGTACAGCCAAAACATAAAATTTACAGTATTTAACGTGGAACAATCGCCCCTTGAGCACGGCATACCTCTCGCCTACTTTGATTTAGTGGTTGCCTCTGACGTTCTCCACGCAACGAGGAATCTGGAAGAGTCATTGGTTCACATTCGGCAAACAATGAGACCCCTTGCTACTTTATGCTTCACTGAAACAATCATTGCAGCAAGGGACATCACTTTTGTATTTGGTTTATTGGAGGGGTACTGGCGATTTGAAGATTTCCATTTAAGACCTCATCACGCCTGTGCGGATGAAAACTCTTGGACTCAGGTGCTGAGGCATTGTGGTTTTCACTCGGTGAACTCATCCAAGGCATACGCGGATAGTTTTGGGATATTGTTGGCGGAAGCTTCGGACGAAGTTGAGTATGCCGGCCTGATAGAGAATCCCATTAGGTCAGCAGCAGTAGCAGCTCGACAAAAACAGGATAAGAAAGAATGGGTAATTTTTTCAAGGGCGGCAGATACAACCATGCAGCAGGTGGCTAATATCCTTCATACCTATGGAAATAATGTCCTGACAGTGTTCCAATCCTCTGACAACCCCCGTGCTATTGTCCAAGCGCGAAAAATATTGAACAAAAATATTTCATGTACAACCATATCAGTGGAAAGTGATCCCACCACTCTTGACGCTATGTTGAAAAAGGAAATGTTATATGGGATTATATATGGATGGGGCATGTCAATAAACGAAATTGACCAAAGACATGTGGCTCTTCCATTTATGAACATTGCCAAGTGGATACTGGTTCAAAAGAGGCCCCCGGCTTTGTTTATTTTTACGCAAGGCGTACACTCCATTAATGACTCCTTTTCTTGCAATCCCACACCTGGAACCTTGTTTGGAATGGCAAAGTCGTTGAAGAATGAAAATGCAGAAATGTTCGTGAGATACATAGATTTAGAGAATGTATCTCCAGATCCGAAAAAAGTCATTAGCCAAATCTTGTTTGAGCTGGCCATGTGCAAGGGATCCAAAGAAGGGGGTCGTGTGCAAATAGTATACCGAGATAACCTGCGATATGAACCCAAGTTTGTAAAGGTCAACATTCCCACCAGACATGATGAATTGCAACTTCCCCCAAGCTCAGACAGATATCATTTGATTCTTCCCCCGACCCGGTTAATTCAGGACCTCCGCTTTGACACACACGATGCCAGAGACGTCGACGAAAATCAACTGGAGGTGAAGGTGAAAGCGTACGCACTTAATTTCCGAGACCTTTTCACAATTCTCAAACCCATTAAACAGTTTGAGTCATTCAATGGAGTGGGTCTTGACTATGCTGGGGTGGTGGTCAAAGTCGGAAAGGGTTGCTTGGCAGAAAAATTTAAAATTGGGGATAGAGTTTTTGGTGTCAATTTAAAAGAAGACCAGCTACCAAGCCACTTGCTTGTGGATGCCAATGCTGTATCAAAGGTTCCTAATAATATGACATGCTGGCAAGCGGCAACCTTACCAACGGTATTCGCAACCTCATATTATTGCCTGATTTCTGTGGCCAGAATGAAGAAAGGTGATACCGTGCTGATTCACACTGGATCTGGTGGAGTAGGTCTCGCTGCCATTCAGCTGGCAAAACATATTGGTGCCACCATTATCACCACCGCAGGAAATGTTAGGAAGCGATCTTATCTAAAGTCGCTTGGCATTGACCATGTGTTTCACTCAAGGAATACTTCATACGAGAAGGATATCATGAGAGTGACCAACGGACGAGGCGTTGATATTAGAAGACACGTGGCTTGATCTGGTTGCGAGCATGACAGAATACGTGAATCATGGATATCTCCAAGCCATTCCGTACGTCAAGTTTGACGCGCTGAATATCCGACAAGCCCTGCAATATTTCCAGAAGGCAAAACATGTGGGCAAAGTGGTATGCGTAATGCCGGATGTTATTACTCAGGATGGACAAATCAAGGAGCAAGTGCCCCTTTTCAATGACGAAAGTACGTACTTAATTACCGGAGGGTTGGGGGGAATTGGGTTTGAAGTTTGTAAGTGGATGTTGGAGAAGGGAGCAACTGATATTGTGCTGACAGGAAGAAGTCCTCCTAATCCAAATATTGCACAGGTTATCCATGATTTAACAACTAGGAAGGGATACAATATAATTGTGAAGCAAGGGGATGTATCAGATTTGGATCAGTGCAAAGCAATCATGGACGAAATTTCTCAAAGAAGAAAGCCTCTTCGCGGAGTAATGCACTGTGCTGGTGTACTCAGGGATAATTTGTACGCGAATCAGACGTGGGAGACTTTTGATGCAACATTTAAACCGAAGGTGGCAGGAACCTGGAATCTACACAATTTGACGAAAGACATGGAGCTGGAACATTTTGTGTTTTATTCCTCAGTTACGGCAATGATAGGCACGCCAAGTCAACCCAATCATGCTGCAGCAAATTGTTTTGAAGACGTGTTTGCACACTACAGACACTCACTGGGTCTCGCAGCCACATCTATAAATTGGGGCCAGTGGGCTCAAGTGGGATGCGCAAAGGAAATTGCTGTAACCGGTGTGGTTCCCGTGAGCGTCAAGAGAATGCTGAATGGCTTGGAAGCAGCAATGAAAACCCAGCGGCTTCAAGTGTGTCTCGGGGAATTTGAATCCTTCTCAAATCTTGCGATTCTTTGTCCTCTCACAAAGCACTATTTGGATGATCGACTTTGGAAACAATTCAACCTAACTGGTCATGATAATCAAATCTTGAATGGGGACAAATTTTGGTCCGAAATGGATGGTATGGAGACACAACAGGAAAAACTGGACGTTGTTCAAAACTACCTCAAAGTTATCCTCAGGTCCGCACTTCGTCTGGAGGCGGATGAGCCTATTAATGAAGATGCCAACATTCAAGATCTTGGTGTGGACTCCCTCATGTTAATCGAATTGAAAAACAACATTCAAACCCTTCTCGGTTCCAGGGTTATGGTGACTGCGGGTCTTCTGAAAAATTGCAACACTGTACGTCAATTAGCTAGCGCAATTGTTGGGAAATTTATGGAAGACTTTGAGGATGAGACCCCACTAGAGCCCTTAACCATTGACGAGCTCACCCAGCTTGTGTTCCAAGATTGTGTGCTAGACGAAAGCATACGGAGTACTAAACCAACCACTGATATTGTAAAGCCTTCAAAAATCAAAACAGTCCTTGTGACAGGCGCCACGGGGCAACTGGGTGGCTACATCCTATCTGAGCTTACCAACTCGTACAAGTCGGTGGAGAAAGTTGTTTGCCTGGTTAGAGAAGTGGAGGGGGTCACTCCCGACTATCGAATCACCACAACACTCAAGTCAGTGGGTCTTGTGAACAAGGTGGATTTAGCAAAGTTGGAGTGCATTACAGGGGACGTGGCCAAACCAAACTTGGGACTTGATCAAGAATTGTATGCCAGACTGTGTGAGTCTGTTGAAGCGGTGATTCACTGCGCTGGAAAGACTGACATATCAGAAGATTACAGAAATTATGATAACGGGAAAATAACAGATATACGAAGCGTCAATGTCGGTGGCGCCATAAATATTTTGAAGTTTGCTACCACCAAAAGGACAAAACTAGTTTACCACACGTCTACATTCCTTTGTAGCGTTTTTGGAGAGAACGATGAAGGGACCTTGTCTGATGACTGGCCAGAGATGGAGACGTTAAGAACATGTGTTGATGCCAAGCTTCCAGGTGTGCAAATATCCAGGTTTGTTTTCGAGCTCCTCTTCAGAGAGGCAAATCTGAGGGGCATCCCATGTAAAGTATTCAGATTTCCTTGGATCGCCGGCAATAGTGAGACTGGTCATTTGAACATTCTGAACAACTTGTATATCATGCGATACCTGTGTTTCCTCAAAGTAAATGCAATACCCAGCCTTTCAGTTCCAGCCAATTTCCTTCCCATAGATATTTGTGCCAAGTTGTCCTTAAAATTATTTTTCAACGATGAAAGCCCATTCGAGGTTTTCAACATGGGACATCCAAATCCCCCAGTAGAGCAGGAGTTTTTGCACGTGGCAAAGAAGGACTTTGGAAAGGACTTGGAAATTTTGGAGTGGGACGACTTTGCAGAGAAGATTCAAGATGATGACGCCCAGTTTGAGAGTCTGAAGAATTTGTACAAGGATCAGAGAAGCATGAGCATGCATATTGCTGAGGCGGCTGGATTTGTTAGGGGTTACCTCGTGTCACCGGATACATTCTTTACGAATAAGAAGGTTTCCAAATACATTCCTAATTTTGGAGAAAATATTTCACCGTCCATGGAAATTGTTAGCAGGGACTTGCATTATCTAAAGTCTATAGGACTGTTTGAAAAGTTTGGTATACTCTAATCATTGTTTTTAGAGTTGTGTAAATGTATTATTGTAAAAGCATCAAAAAAAGTAAATTATAACCTAACTTGTCCAACTTGTAAATATTGTATTATTACTCAGAGCATGCATTGTACTTATCCATTATAGACAAATAAATAATTAAGTAAATAATTAACAATTTTAATCATTTGAACAACATAGTTGGCTACCATCATATCAAAATGAAATACTCGTTGTACCATATATTTTTTTTTTAAATGGTCTTTTACACGTATCTCAATCTCAACCTATGTTAATAGGCATATTTACGCAAAAATAAAGTTGTGATTTGTTTCATATATAAAAATTTACATTGTTCATTTGAGACTGTTACACATGAATGGCACCACTATATGGAAGCAAGTCGAACCTTTTGTTTGACGGTTATTCTAGCAAAATACATACTTTGGAGCTTAACTCAAGAGTAAAGGCGCCATGAGGGAAGTTGACATATTAATTTAGTCTTCTATGTATTGATGAAATGTAGGACAGCGAAGAATGCAGAAACCTGTTTACACGAAATTCCATTTCCTGTTGTTCCGAATTTTATTCTTATGTATTCCGGATGAGTGAGTGGAAATACCCTTACTCTCATTGTCACATCCAAAAAAAACATGGTAAGGTTTATTGTACAGTGGAAGGTGTTAAAACTTTGGGAAACGCGTTCCGATGTTTGTTACTTGACAAGTAACATTGGAACGCGTTTCCCAAAGTTTTCACCCTAAAAAAATGAAGATGACGTAAGGGAATGGTAATATACAGCAATGCATTTATTTGATTAGCAACAATGGAGAACCACTCAGGACCATTTTGTGGTTTCTTGTATTAAAGTAATTGAATACAAGTATTATTATTAAACATTATCCTACACAGTACCTTCAGCAAATTTTTGCTGTGCATGAAATGGAATTAGACTTCAACACGAATAAAAGCATTAAGATTTCACACATTATCTGTCATTTTGAATTTAATAAATTGGTAACTTTTGAGTCGAGCAGTATTTATAAACTTTTTACAAAAAAGACATCATATTCGACAGATATAGTTTGAGATAGAAAACCAGGAGAAATAAATAATGCTAGAGGCTGTACAGAAATGGAAATACAGAATATAATAATGGTATTTTAAATATTCAAGGGAAAATATCCACCGGTAAAATTACGGATAATGTTTTTCATACGCTACATATTTAACACTAAACACTGTACCATTTTATAACTTGAAGATTTCTTGAAGCATATTGTGCGTTATTGGAGTTCGTGAGACATGCCTCATCCAAGCTTCCTTCTCCATATCTTTGAACTTTCTAAGCTCGTTTCTTACTTTCAGCATCTAGAAAAAAATAAAACTTAGTATGTTGTCTTGCAAAGTCATCATCACCAGTTATTTTTAAAAGAAAGAATGTCATATGTCTTTTGCTAATATACTTACATAGACATTAGGGAACTCGGAAAATCTGCGGGTAGATATGGATCTAATATCTTCTATGTCGATACCAGAGCGTCTCAATTCATATTCTTCGTCAGTGGCCGACGTTACATCACTTCTATTGTCGGAAAATTCATCGTTCATGTCGCAGGTTATATGCTACCGTTTTATGCCGGGAAACTTTCCTCCTGATGCTGCCACAGATGAAGAAACTGATGTTCCTGCCCGCAGGTGTCCTGATTCCAGAATATTCCGAAAGCTTCTCAGAGCTGGTCTCATAGGCACTTTGAACTTGTGCTCGTGTGTTCCAGAGGCTAAGAGGCTTGGTTTATAGGGTTTCCCCGGGTTTGGCGCCGGTTCGCTCCACTAGATGGCCGTTGTTGAGATCTTCCTCGCGAAGAAAACGCTTCTAGAATACGAGGATGGCAAATCCGTATGGTATAGGATTTTCTCTGTTGTGCGTACTTTTGTATGAGAGTGGCTACCTTTAAAGGTTTCAAAGCAAGAATTCGATGTGATTAATAATCGCGCATCAAAATTTAAAGTCGTGAAAGCTCTTAAATTTAAAGTTCTTACTTGCTCACTGAGATCCGCACGCCACCCCTTTCCTGGTTTTGGGCAAGTCGGGGTGTAGTTGCTGCTGCACAGGAACACGCCTTCATCGAGCTCTATCTGTTAAATTATAAAACATGAACAGATTAAACTTTAAATTCAAACTAGGCATCTTAAAACGAAAAAAACTGCATGAATATTTCGTTTAATTTTTGAAAAATCTTACATTTAATCCAAGTTGCCCATTTAACACCAACTCCCAAGTGTCACAGACCCGGGATCGTACAGGAACTATGCCTCCTGGCACAATGGACCGAGGTCCGCAAATTATCAAGTTTACCCTGGTCTGCGTGGCCATCTTTAAAAGAAAGAAATTCTAAAATTCATCTTTTTGTCTTTTTTACTGTCAATATTATATTTTAAAATAATTACGCACAACTAACTAATTTTAGTTTGAAGGGAAAAAATATCGATCACTACAGTAGCAGAAATCTTTTCGTGGGTTATAATGTCGGATGCTGTTCTGTACTCTGTTAAAGCATACATATAGGCGTATGCACGCGTACCTTCGGATTTGTTTGCCTGGTTAGGTGTAAGGTATCTTCTTACATTGATTGAATACATTTATCCCCGTGTGTGCCGTGGAGAGAGAAGAAATTGCAATAGCAGGCGATCCGGCTCCTCGCCAATAAGAGTATAGTTTGTAGTACAAACTTTGTACTTTGTACATTATGCAATGCGTTCATGTACACTTCATCACAAAATCGTGAAATCTGGAGTCCGGCCGGATCTTTAACCTCTCCCTGACGCAACGTCACCTCCCATTTGTAAATGAAATCATGTATTTGTTCGACATCTTTAGGCTTCATATGTATCAATTCCAATCCGAATCCAAAACAAGCGTTGGATGTGTTCATTGTGAACTATAATCTATAATGTATACTTGTGCAAAGTTGAAACTAGACTTTCATTGGCGAAGAGTCGGATCGACTGTTGCTGCGATTTCTACTCTCTCCACGGCTCGGGGATAAATGTATTCAATCAATGTAAGAAGATACTTTACACCTAACCAGGCAAACAAATCCAAAGGTACGCGTGCAATACACACTGCTGCAAAAAAGGGTTATTTCGGAATGGACAAGGTTTACAAGCCTGTAGTCTGTCTGTACTGCATTTAATGAAATGTTGAAACATTGATTGAATAATTCTGAACTTTGCTACTTTTTTTACTCCGTTGTCCGTTTATCATTGTCATTGGTAGGATATACGGCTAAAGAAATTTTCCAGTCTAACTTACATTTCATCATTTACAAATAGGAGATGATGTTGCCTACTATAATATACACAGTTTAGCAGTTAAAATCAGAAATCAGGTTACATATTTGTTGTTAGTTTCATGGAAGAAACTGCAAATGAGTTAAGAATTGTTATACTTTTATATGAATTTTAACTAATTTTGTTTATTAATTCGAGAAATACATAATAATTGATAGTGTAATTCATACTCACTAGCGCCTTGACCAAATGTTGGATAAGAACAACTTAACATTTCAATTATTACACAAAAAATAAAGTAATATATTTGCTAAAAAAACATTTCCCTTTCTTTCAAATGCCATCTATAAATAGTAGAAATTTCTCGTAAATTTCATTGTAAGTTTAAAACTCCAGAAGACCCTGATTCTTGGAACCATACTACATTCAGTAGTTCACTTGGTCCCATCATAGCATGATGATGCTAAGAACACATGAAGCTAGAAAGAATAATTGATAACTTGATGAGCGTTCTTCTAACCACATATTGGTAAATTTGGCTTCTGGCTAG
>JAHZNC010001956.1:0-10152 GCA_027744095.1 Zhuqinia jingwanae | reverse complement strand
GTAACCAGGCTTCTCTCCAGTGTAGCGATTTTATCGACAGCAAATCATACAAAACAGTTCGCATTTACAATAAGCATATACTAATAATAATTATTATTATAACATATATAAACATGTGGAAACCCAAAGTTGACATGTACGTTTTGAAATAAATATTTGTAGCTAAAAATGTGTTGGATATACGGAAAAAAATATGGTAGATAGTTGTTTAAACTTGTTACACCAGCATGCATACAAAAGCAAAAAAATTTATTATTGCATTACAAAAAATGGTGTGTTGTTTTTGTTTAGCATGTGTGGAAAAGAAGAAGATTAATAATGTTGTACCAAGTACCTTTTTTGTCTTGATTTAACCGTAGTGTATTGTGTGTACATGCATTTTTTTTATGTATTTGCTAAAATCCTCAAAGCATGGTCCATGTCCAGTCAAGTTTACCTAAGTAGTCTATAGAGTAAAGTTTTGTAAACTCACTCTCAAAGTTTTCAAATATAGATATTATAGTCAACAATGTTGACTCAACATATAGTTTATATTATTATTATTAGTATATACCTAACTCTTTGCATTTTCACTTTTGTCTATCTGATCCGACGACTGGTTTTTGCTCATTTATGATTTCATGAAAAATAATCTATTCAGTGTTTGAGTTTGATTAACAAGAAGTATTGCTCGATAATATTAATAATAATAACTAGCTAATTGGCTCATGGCTTCGATTTACCAACGAACAAAGCCCATTTAACGTAAAAGGATTCTGTTGTACTCAGCAGTCAGCCAGCAGTATGAAATGTATTATACACTATGTACCAACGAACAAAGCCCATTTAACGTAAAAGGATTCTGTTGTACTCAGCAGTCAGCCAGCAGTATGAAATGTATTATACATTATGTATAGTAATTCGTAGCAATTCATTTTGTTTTCTTGCTACCAGTTTTTTTTCTTCTCAAAAGTCTTCTTGTTTTGTTTTTGTGACGTTTTTTATCAAGAGGGAGAAGATCGCAGGCTCGTGGATAGCGAACCAATTGTATTTTTATCTTAAGTAGCGCTACACATTGTGCATTGAAACGTGTCTCTGTGAAAAGGTTATTTGAATGAGCTTTTCTTAATCCCATATAACATAATAACAAACGGCAAACATTGAAAGGCATGGGTCGAGATATGTTTTGTGATTTTATTATAATATTTGTAAAAACAACTAATATAATTCATACTTTAGATACTTGGTTCATATCAGGTATTTTTTAGGACCTCAAAACTGTGATATTAAGATGATCATATCAATATATAACTCTGCGCTGAAATAGCCGATATAGATGATGAGCGTGCATGTAGGTATGTGTAAATCTATGCAAGTTATATCATATGTGTGTGGTCCAGTGTATAGGTGATGAGATGGTAGGTCCATTGTCCATCCATAGTCTTGGAGTTTCACACAAAATATGTAGGATCGTTCCTATCCTCAAGCTCACGGATACGTCATATAAACACCATCTTCCTTGTCTAGAAATACTGGTTTTTTGGACATCCAAAAATAATGATGAAAGATCATCTTCGTCATATTAAAGACCCGCACCTGACCGACAAACAAAACTGCAATGTATGAAATGTGCAAACAGTTACGCCGATCCCTTTCTGCGTACTGCCTTAAAAATCCTTGCACAAATGTTTATTTTATGCATGTATTTTAAGGCAACATTTTGAATATCAATGGTGTTTTTCAAACCCCTTTCAACACTAGTGTTTGTTTTTAAAAATAAGATAGACAATTACTGAATTGTTGAATGCTTTCTCACCATGTCAAGACACCTGCACCCTTGTCTAAGGAGTAGCGCAATAAAACTCGCTATCTTTTTTACAACATGTAACTGTAAGTAAGTCTACTTAATGTTGACTTGAATTTACTAAACAAAAGTTTAATTTTTAAAATATTTTTTTGGAGATCAAGTAAAATTAAATGTATAATTTGGTGTACAGTCATTATAAGTCAAACTCAAGGTCAGTTTTGTATGCACAATGAATTTCGCTGCTCTGACGGAAGGTGTTTGCAGACAAAATCGCTGTGTAATAGTGAGTGCAAATAATTTTCTCAAGCAAAAATACAATATGCTAGAATATATACATAAGCAATACGTAAACGTAAATAGCATTTTTGTGTAAGACTATTTACTTATGATCTGTGGTCCCATTTTGTGCAGGAAGAAGAGAGTGTTCAAATGGAGAAGGTACACAAGAAATCATATATCATACACGTGATATGTAATATCAATTCCAATGTTGTTTGAAATGTTATACAATTGGGAATGGAATAAATTTTTATTTAAAAAATTTAAAGATGAGAGGCCACCATCGTCTGCAAACTGGAATTGCTATTCTCAGGTTTTAGCAAAGTATCCTTGCGAGTAAGTTTTGCAATAAAAAAAGGAACACTTTTGTCTTTTCATAACATCAATTATACCAATGCAAGCGCAATAATTCTAGGTAGTAAATAAATTTTACCTCTAGCTCTGGAACACAGTTCCGCTGCAGATTTGGTGGCTGCATTTCAAGAACACAATTATGTAATGGACGCCCGGATTGTTGGGGTATATCTTTGATACCAGTATAGTAACTCCACATATACAAATACAACAATTTTATAATGAAACGTTGTTATATAACGTTGATTGATTGCTTTATATATAGGAGGTGGAGATGAAGCTGTGGACATTTGTCAAGGGTAAAAATCTAATTCGTATTTTGTACATTCCAAGGTACATTCTATATTCTTGCCATGTAAAGGGCTATGATAAAAATGGTTAAACTTGTCTTGGCAGAGATAAACGTCCCGTGATACCACAGGTTTCTGGAGGCTCTGAAACCTTGTCTCCTCTCCCTACAACGCGACCCACGCAAGCTACCGTATCCAGACCCCAGCCAAGACCTACACAACCACCACCTCCTGTTCTGGCTCCACCTACTAACAGAGGAAACTTTCCTAGTTCGCAGTCTGGTGGATTTGGAGCATGTGGATCAATTACCGAAGATCCAGTCCTTGGTTTCAAGATTACTTGTGAAAATAGATTGTATGAGGTACCATGTAGCGAGGCACCCGAAAAAGCGTTTGCTCAATATACGTAAGTACTCACATTTGTTTGTGTTCCAAATCGTATAGGTGTAGAAAATATTTTACTCCTATATCCAACCTGATTGGTAGTACCGCTCGCCAATGTGACAACGGACGATGGAGTCCGTTGAATCCTAGATTTGGTTGTGAAGCCGATTGTGGTATTTCCTCTTCAGATACAGGTGCTTTTGTTGTGGGTGGCAGCACCGCAAAGGCTGGAAAGGTAGCGTCAACGGACGATGGAGTCCGTTGAATCCTAGATTTGGTTGTGAAGCCGATTGTGGTATTTCCTCTTCAGATACAGGTGCTTTTGTTGTGGGTGGCAGCACCGCAAAGGCTGGAAAGGTAGTGAAACACAAATTCGACTTTAATAATTTTTACGGAAGTGAAATAGTTTTGAAATGAAAGAAAACTTGTCCGTTTGCTCTCAAAGTGGCCCTGGATGGTCGCTATATATGAGAGAAATTCGAGATCAAATAAGATGGAATTCATTTGTGGCGCATCACTTATCTCTGCCAGAGCTGTAATAACTGGTACGAATTGATTGAACAATGCAATTAAACTATTTTAATAAAACATATATTGTTATTATAATTATATATTTGCAATTAGGAACAAAATCTTTTATAAAAATTTAAAGCTGCTCATTGTGTCGTCAGAAGAGATTCTGGAGTTAAAAAATCGTCTGCCGATTTGAGACTTATAATGGGCAAATATTATCGCAGCTACGACAGAAAATCCACCGGACAGCAAGAACGAACAATAGCTGAAATATTTGTTAATCCAGACTACAATCGAGTCACGCTGAACGGTGACATTGCTATAATTAAGCTTTCACAGGTAACCTCTTAATTTTGTTTGTCTTTTTCCAAACCTAATTTCAAGACACATGTCGTCATTTTGTCAGTGTGCATTTTTACAATTTTACAATTTTGTAGCCAGTCGACATCACAGAAACTGTGCGACCAGTATGTTTGCCAAGACCAAGAGATTACACCGAAGCAGGCGAACGTGGAACGGTTAGTAAAATTGTAGTAGCCACATTGATTTAATAATAAGGAATGTGTCAGCTTATATTAAGAGTTATTCATTAGTTGGTTGGATGGGGACGAGGTGATGGGAAGACATTCCATGAGCAACTCCAACAAGCAGAGCTTCCCGTCATTTTAAGTCAAAAATGCATTGAGGCACATCCACAGTTTGCCCACTTAGTTCATCAAGGTAATTAAAAAAATCTGTTTTATGCTGTTAGTGAGGATGCATGAAAAACTTACATACACTTACATGGTGTAAGTAAGTAAAAAATATTAATGTTAATTATTTTCTTATTTTATAGGGACATTTTGTGCATTATATTAAGAGTTATTCATTAGTTGGTTGGATGGGGACGAGGTGATGGGAAGACATTCCATGAGCAACTCCAACAAGCAGAACTTCCCGTCATTTTAAGTCAAAAATGCATTGAGGCCCATCCACAGTTTGCCCACTTGGTTCATCAAGGTAATTTAAAAAAATCTGTATTATGCTGCTAGTGAGGGTGTATGAACTTACATGCACTTGCATGGTGTAGTAAGTAAAAAATATTAATGTTAATTATTTTCTTATTTTATAGGGACATTTTGTGCAGGCTATCGAAACGGAACATCTGCCTGTGACGGCGACAGTGTATGATTTTTTTGTATTTGTAAATTGTGTTGCAGAGGAAATCATTAATTTATTTTGGATTAATGGAAAGGGGTTTTTGACTTTCAGGGTGGACCCCTTGTGTTTAGAGACAGGTTTAGTCCAAGTAAATTCCTTCTTCATGGTGTCGTTTCCGCTGGAATAGCAGCTTCAGATGGTAGATCAGGATGCAATCCTAATTACTATACTGTATTTACTGATGTTGGTCACGCCACGATTAGCAGATGGATAAGTTTTGTGATTAATACCAACTTTCAGCTTTAGAGCTATAGAAAGAAATATTTGTTTTGTTGTACCTTTTACACTTTGTATTCAAATAAAACTTTATACTTCCACATGATTGCACATAAAATAAATGAATACTTTAATTTAATTTAATCTCTTAACTCACATATGATTTCTCAGTTACATATTTATAAAAAAATTATACAATTTTACACACATTTACCTACCTACATTATACACATAATATATATTTTATAGTACCAAACTTAGCACGCATTTATATGCGAAAAATAATTTACGACACGGTAAGAATATTAAAAGCCCTACTTCCAACTTAAAGTGATGGATTCCAAATTAACAAAACTCAGGTAATGAAAGTATTATTATTCCAGCAATGATTCGTAGATCTTTTGTAGGTCTGCAACCCTTCCGTTCACACTTTTGAAGAACGCTTCATTCCAAGGTATAGTTATCACTTCAAATTCTTCTGATTTTGGAAAGTCGCCTGGAATGGGATAAACCACATGAATAGATGAAAGGTACTAGGTACGTATGTATTGTGGAGAAGTTTACTTTTTGTGTTTTCAATTGAAAATAAAATTACCTTCCTCGTTGTTGATTGATGGTAGGATCCGTTTTATTCGCATGCTACCTTGCCCAAAGCGTTCGGCAATCCTGCATAGCAATATATCAAAGCAAACGTTAATGATTTTGTAATTCATATAAATAAAGTATTGAAAGTCAAGTTGAAAGGGATGAAATAAATTATGCATAACTAGTGTACATAATGCAGTACCTGGGGAAAGCTTCAGTAAAGTGTTTTCTAATAACCGAACACCAGTTTTTGGGTGGATTGCGTAGCAAGGCCAGTGTATAATCCAAGAGTGCGAGTGTTATAAAGTTGTACAATTCTTCTGGGCCCTCTACGAATTTCATTCCTACTTTTTGCTCAGCGTACCGTTCGTGAATGAATTCAATTGGCAGCGCCAAGAAATCTAGCGAAATGTGTGAGCTTTTAATTATTTTATGATACAATGATCTGAATTGCGTTCATTAAATAAATTATCATCATATTAATATGCCTTTCATTTCCAAAAGTAAATTCAACATGTAAGAATATGAAAAATCCTCATCTGTGATTCTAGTCTCTTCAGGGAGAAACACGGCACCCGATTTACACAAATGGCCTGGAACTAAGGTCACGTCGAATGATCGAAAATTGATGTGTGGCTCAGACTTTGGGAAATCCTCCATTAAAAATATGTCAAAAACGAAGATGAAATCTTCAAAAAGAGAATCCTTTGGGCCAGTTACAATGGTGGAAAATATATCCTACCATATGAGATTATCCACAATTAATCCACTTTTTTGGGCGAAACAAAATAAATAATTTATATTTAAATGATGGGTAAACACATTAATATTTCCCTACCACTCGATCCACGTAGTGTTCCACCCACATACCATCGGGAAGATTTAAACTCATCTCAGCTATTTCCTTCTCTAGTGCACCGTAGAAGCTAGTCTCGCGAGTTCGAAGTAGCATATCTTCAAGTACAAATATATTATCAAGTGGAACCTTTTCAATGCAATCCAACTTTTGTTTTGGCATAGATGAGCCCAGATAAATGGACACATCACTCGGATCTCGTGAATAATTTTCACTGGAAGCATGGGGGTTAGGTCCCACTCGGGTGAACCCAGATGGGGGCCTCAGATGCTCATACCTATGCGGATATTTTTTTTATACTTATTTTAATTTGTGGAATTTGCCAATATTAAAAGTTAGGAAATTCATCTTTGTTATCTTACCATAGTGTCCACCGATTTTCTTTGGAACACAACAATATATCACATTTGTAATGAGTTAGTTGATGAGGCCAGTAATGTTCCTGAACGTGACCTGTCAAGTTTACAAGTACCTACGAAAAATTTGAAATGCGTATAATACAGGTAATAGAATTTAATTTAATGAGAAGAAACTTTAATTATTTTAAGCACATATTTGTCTGATGCGATAATATGTCATTCCAGTACATCTTTAGAATATATTTGTACCATGTGATTTTCCGCGTTGATTCCTACCACAACTCCAACATTAAGATCTTTTCCACAGGTTACTAGTGGGAATTGATTCGGTTTGGAGATGTATTCATACTCCGGCTTCACTACAAGATTGTACAATGATGCAGTTGAAACGGTAATAGTTGGTTTTGCACCCTCTTCGTCAATGCCAGAGGATAAGGGTGTAATCCATTTTACTGTAGCAGAGAATTCCTCGTCTAAGCTGACTATAATTCCGTATTTGTCTTTGTTGTCCTCGTCCATTCGCTCATAGACAATGGAGCCAATGTGAAATCTCGACATCTCGGACCACACACCTCCCACATACAGAGGAATGACATCGCCACAGCTCAAAGTACCGATGCTCCCGCTCTGGGGCAATATAATATGCGATGAAATTATTCTGAACGTAATTATAACAGATATGAAATATTTGTTTTTCTATTTTGCTTTATCGTTGCTTACATTCCACTGGATGTCAAGAACTGATCGAATGTACATGATCTCGAGGGTCAAGTGTTTGTGAAGGTAACAGCTTGAGTCGACAAAGTGCTCATCAGTAGTTGGATACTCCCATTGGTCCCATCCAACCAATTTTTTCCACTTTTGTACCCATTTATCATGTGATACAGAAATGTCATCTTCACTACACTGAAAAATCCACAGGCTTTTATTGGTCATGTGATGATAATTGTTGCCGAGAAGATAGTGCACGTCAAAAAGTTCATCGTGGCTGATGCTATCATCTGGAGCTTCCGAAAGTTCGCCCTGATTGGTCGTAGTATTTGGGGTAGATGCCTTACCGATCCAACACACATACAGTTGGTCAATCTAAAGGAAGTTGGAAGTATTCATAAACCAAGTGTCTGACCGTGATGAAAATATTAATAAAAATGAAACTTTCTTTGTAAAAAAATAACCGAAAAATTCGATTGTAGAAATATATTACCTCACAATCAACTACTGATGCAGTTGTGTTGTAGAATCGAAAGAAATTCACAAGCCAGTTGTTATTTCCAGTTTCATGACATACAAATTCGGCCCCGCGGAGAATTTTAAACCCTAATTTAACCTCATCGCCAATGTTAAAGCTCTGGGAAATGTCTCCTGTACGTTAAAAGAATATTCGTAACTTAGAGTGTCACGAACTTAACTTAAAGATTTAATAATTAAGAAGATAAAAACTTGCCATCAACAATAATGGAGAAGAAGCAAGCATCTTCAGAATGAGACTGTAAGTACACGCGGGTACGCAAGCCAGATATAATTCCAAGCCATCCATGGAACATAATCTTGGTGTCTTTGTAAACAGTACCATGCTGTAAAATAGAAGACAATAAGAATCATTTGTTAAAAAGTTGCTAAACTATACTAATGATATTTCCATTGTAATTATACGTAAATGATTCAGTTGTAACAAAAGAGTACAAGTGCATACAGTTTCACGACGCAGCCTTGATACATCAATGTCCTCAAATATCAAGGCAGGATTTTTTGTGCATTTCCCAGTTGCCAGATACCGCTTGTCTAGAACTGTGCCATTCAGTTCTGGATGCCCAACCAGTGACACTTTGGACCCTTTAGATATGCATCTTCTATCTAATACGAATATCTGGTGAAAAATAATTGTTCATAATTATTTGACTGCATAATATGTGTCTGGCTGGATTGAACTCTACATTCAAACACGCTCGCGTTTACCCGATCGCCGCATGCAACATCAATAGTTCCACCCCTCAAGCTCTCATATTTTCCATTCCCCCAGCTTATCTTCATGGAAAGTTTCATTTCTTCCCAATTTTTGTCAATAATCACAGTTCCAACATTAAACGTACAGCCTTTTCTGCTCCGCTGGCCAAGTAACACACTCCATCCCCCTCCGTCTTGCCAGTTTAGTGTCAGCACGCTATCATCTTTCAAGAGACATTGCACAGCTCTCCTTTCTTCAGACTGTCCGTCGCTCGTTGCTCGTGGTTCGTTGTTGTTCGTTTCATCACTAGTGTAGCCAATGACACTTTCCTGGTCCACATCTTCATGGTTGTCATTCTGTTTTTTCATGGTAAATGTTTTTTTTTAAATGTTTTTAAACGGTCTAAACAAGTTTTTAACTTTTAAATGGAATCTTGCTGTTTTGTTGACTTTATCAGATCAAGCGAATCAAACAATGTAAAAAATCGTACAATGTATTTTATGGGTTTGGTTTTTATTTTCAGGTGGATTACAGTAAATGCACTTCTTTTGTACTTGTGGGAATGGAAACCAAAATGGCCACAAGATTGTATACAAACTTTATTTGGAGACGTGCAATTTTAAAACAGAGACAAAGTATAAACTCAAGATTCGTTTGTGGCCATTATGGTACATATGTCTACGGAATTGGTATGTGATTTTATTCATCATCTTTGTTGTTTCAGATTCAGAGATAGTCAGAAATATGCGCGTTGTAATAATAATTCTTCCAATGATTTTATTAAATGTCAATTAAAAAATATCCCCTTTTTAATATTCATTTAAAAAAATTATTTGTATCCTTGAAATCAAGTTTTTATAGTGGTCCATTTAAGTTGATTGCAGATGTCAATTTAAAGTTTAATCTATATATAATAGACTAATTCGCAGAATGACTTTAACTACTCCATTTGGACTATATTGTATTGTTTTGTGTATTAATTACGCATTGAAATATTGTAGGTCATATATTATTTGTGGGAGGATTTCGAAAATATAAACTTTGCATGCATTGGTTTGCCTATTATCATCATATTATTATTTTGTCATCTATTATTACAATTAATTATTGCTTGATGCAGTTTAAATTTCACATTAATTTTTGCATTTGATTTCATTGAAATTTCGTAACATCAAGTTTCTCAATTCTCAGTAATTCATAAGTAATTTCTTTTTATTACGCATTAATTAATTACAACCACTCTGTACGGCTGCATTCCAAAAGTGGAAATACGTCATGTTAGCGTTTTTTTTAATTTCTTTAGAATTAAGTATCTTAAATGTCCCAAAGCCTTTTCGTGGAATGTTAATAAAAACAAAGTTTTCTTTTGTATCTTGAATAATAAT
>JAHZNC010001955.1:0-13880 GCA_027744095.1 Zhuqinia jingwanae | reverse complement strand
CTCGACAAAAAATTCTTGACATCTCCCAGGATTTCAAGTGTTTTTTCAAGTGATGAAATGTTCAGTGGTTAATTTTTTACATGTTTGAAATCATGCACATAGAGGTACCAATTGCCACATTCAAGGCCAAAAATATGCAAATTGATTTTTACTATACATCTCCACGGCTCACTACTACAACGAAAGCTAAGCCATCACATCTTTTAACCTGGAAAAAAATGAGATGATGGTTCTAAAAGGTCATTAATCATCGTATAATAGCATTTCAAGCAAATATTCATTTTTTCGTCCTCAAAACTTCTATAATATAATTGTTTATTACTACAAGTGCACCACTTATACTACCTTGCCTTGAAAGTTTACGCAAATACATACATACGTCAAAGTTGCACTTTACTTTTTATGTACTGGTCTCCCCATATAATATTTATGGCCTGTGGCTAAATGATAGTAGCATATTAATTATCATAAGTACATTTTTTTGTTTTTTACCATTTCAGCTGTAATTGCATAACGGGAGCATATAGGTAAATAGCAATAAAACAATGATAATTGATAATGTGTGCCTATCCATCTCTTCTTAATAAATCCCGCTCATTTGGATCAAGTCGCATATCTGCATAATTAATTTTTCTTTGTACTAAACTTGTAATTAAGTATTTAGAGCAATAACAATAATAATTATTATCTTGGTTATTGCACACTTAAAAAAAAAAAGTTGAGATATAAGTAGATATAGTAAAATGGATTGAAAAGGTAAGCGGATACCATAATTGTATCTCATTGCAAATTTATTGTATTTTTTATTTTTATGTGGTAGTTATGAACCGATGATATACATACAACATATGGATGGACGACGCCTTTTTTATTCGTTGCATAGTTTTATGTATTATGCTTTAATTAGTCAACTACCTAAATGCATGTTGCCGTTGCTTCTGGTTGAAGCCTGGCATTAATAATAATCAAGGTGAACTACAGAGAAGCATTGTTTACTACAATAGTGAAAATCTTTAGCGCGCATAATGTATGTACATACCTAAAAACAACAACAATATAATATGAAAAATATTATGGAAAATCAAATATTTTTTTGTGGATTTTATAGCACGATACAAATAAACTAGATTTTAACATTTTTGACGTGATAAAGTATTTATGCATTGAATTTCATTTTACTGTCTGACTGCGGTTTAATATTTCCGTTTACTATGAATCATGCCTTTTATGGGTTATGCCACAAACATTTATAATAACAACTTAAAACATAGGAATTTTATTGCTGATTCCATTGTGCTATTCACAAACAGCAAATCGTGGCTTATGTTGTATTTGTGGATGATGTAATCATTTTTTATTTTCGCTGAATCTCACAAATTACTGGTCTAAAAGCTTCCGTTGTGGGTCTAATACTCATACATAGTACTTGCATATTACATGAGATCAGATCACAGGTGGGAGCCTGATGAATCATTTGTGTTTATGACAAATTGACCTCCAACAATAAAGTTATAGTTCGTAATTTTTTTGCATCAATTCAATATGCATTCAATAGTAAAAATGTTGCAATCCAACTGTAAGGTCAGATATTTTAATAAAAATGGAAGGACAAAAGATTTTTCGTCTCCCGTCGGTAATGTGCTTCATTACGGAATTCCCATCCAGTTCTAACCGGACATTATGCTCTAGCTCAAATTCCAGTAATAATATTACCAATAATGATAGCAGTAGTAGTGGTACTGGTGCTTGCTACACCTGCCCATTAGCAAGTTCCTATCTGAGTATGGACATTTACCAAGGACGGCAGACGTGTTACGCTTTATGGGCTCTGATATGTGTCATTGGGAGCTTTGGAGTTGTCACCAATTGTCTCAACATCATCATCCTTTTAGGAAAAGCCCCTTTTTGTGGACCTTCACTAACTTCATTACTAATTCCGCTCTCGATTTTTGACATGATTGCTAGCGGATTTGCGGTCAGCTACGCCACTCTTAGTTTGGTCATTTTAGGTACATTCCATTCCATATTTGGAAAAAAAAATCATCTAAATTTGATTAAATACATAATTTAATTAATGCATTATTACCTGTTACATTTACATTTTCGCAGAAAATATGAGTCGCTCTTGGCTGACAATGAAGTTGTATCACTTGTCCCTTGTTGCTTATCTACTAGGTATACTTTTACTACTTACATCATAAATGAAATAACACACGCTATACACCCAATTAAGTTTATTAATATTAATATGTCTTCGATATTGTTTTTTTTAAACTCTAATCAGTTCTGTAGACACAAATTTCTACAGACATTTTCAACACAATATTGCCTATAGTTAGTTTTAGTTGATGAGCTATAAGCTACTCAGGCTACTATTGTGACGTGTTGAGTGTTGTTGTTGTAATAATTTTGACATTGACCTATTTTCTTCTTCGTTTTAACTCATTCACAGGAAGAACAGGATCTCTTTTTATGTCGATTTTGATAACAGTCGAACGTTATCTTATTGTTGCTCACCCATTCAAAATGAAAATCTACCTGTCTGTACGCAAAACTAGGATTGTGGCACTGCTCACGTGTGTCTTGGTTATAACGAGTAGCCTACCGAGATATTTTAGTGTGCACCTAGTGCAAAATCAGAGGTCTGCCAGAGGTATACCTCAACTCAAAGACTTTCCCTACTTGTTTCACAGCACGTGGCTGGGATTGATGTTTTTCAAGAGGATGGTCTGGATTGGCAGACTGCATTTTCTGGTGGATTTTTTGCTGCCATTGCCGGTTTTGCTGGTTTTGAATCTGATGCTTTTCGTGAAAATATGACCTATGCTTTGTCATAACATATAATCTTGAATGAGTGTATCTTTCTATTATTTGTTGTTGATCTGCATAAGTAAATATTCACTTTTTATTTATTTATTTGTCTTGTAGATACACGAAGCTAATCTCAAACGACGCCTTCTCAGTCCTCATCAACAAAGTGAAGTAAAATCCGCAAAAATGTTTGCGGTGGCAGTTACCATCCTTCTTGTTTCTCATATTCTTCCTATAATTTTCTACGTCAACTTGACCTTTTCTAAACTTATTTACCGGGAGCTTTCCTTTGGCACAACCCTATCGGTTAGCGTGAACTCCGCAGTCAACTTTGTAATATTTTTTGGTTTTGGTCAACATTTCCGACAACGATTTTTTGAGTTACTATCAAATGCTTTTCACAAGGTTATTGGTATTCTAAAGTGCAAAACTATACGAAACAAAGTGACATTGTACCATGAATGAGAATAATTATAAGTTAACAGGATCATCAAGTGATAATTATAGCGCGGTGAAGGCGTCTACAGTGTCGCCATGTGGATTTTTGTTAGTGTACCCTTCATTCATGATTCAAACGCTTTGAACAATCACCATACAATCATACGCATGTATTTAAACATTTCAACTAGGAATATTAGCAACACCAGCTGAAATCTGTAATTTTTTTTGATTGCGATTTATTATTTACTCGAATTACAACTTAATTAGTTAAATGCGATTAGCAGTGTTCGATGAGTTGAGATTGTAATCAGAAACTTGCTATCATGCTTGTTGAATTCTATTTGGGCAGTTAGTTGGTTTGGTTGGCACGTTTGTCGATTATTGTTGTCGTTTTGACTGTGGTCAGTCACTTTTTGCACTTGTTGGATTTTGAATTGCACCCACCAACTACCCCACAGCAAGATTTTTGAACAATGTAGGGATTCGGCATATTTAATTGCCACATAATTCAGCGCTTTTCTTTGAATTAGCTTGTTTACAAGTTATAATCAATAACGTCAAGACTTCTGAATATTTATTACTGTAATTATGAGTTGTTCATTATAATTAATATGATAATGAATTTTACTAATAATGGTGAAGTAAATAACATATTAAAGTTTTTCTTTCATACAAGTAATGTGTGTATAGTTTGTAGTACTATGTGCGTCGCGCACTTTCATAAGATGCAAGATGGAAGAACAATGAAACATGAAATGATTGAAAGTTTTCATCATCATCATCACAAGTATACACAAATATACATAGCACCACTGTCACTGTCAAAAGTTTAAAGCATCAAAACAACAACCTACTTGTCACCGTGATCGCAATAAAAATTGACAGTTTCATGGTTTTGTTTGTACAGTTCCTAAAATATCACTTGTACATCGCACTATTGGCAAAGGAGACCATGCATGTATATACATTGTTGCATTTAATTGCATATTATAATAATATTTTACGCTCAAAAAAAGGTGTACAAGCGCAGTCAAAGGTGTCAGAAATAGTTTTTACATCACCTTTTCGTTATCGCTATCAGTATCTTTACAAGTGATTATATTAGGTATATACATAGCTAATATGTATACCTATATCATGTACTCAATATTTGGAAGAAAAAAAAAAAGATGTCTTTGTAGTAGTTGCGAACTTTTTTTTCTACAAGAGTTGCACCACGTGAAGTGTCATGAAAAACGATGGTCATTCTAATGCATTATTATTCCACACATTGCGTTCAGGTAGGTGACCCTTTGACCATATCACAAAACAAAATCAAATATGATTATATTATGTAGGTATTATATAAAAAATGAAAAGTGCATAAAATGCAGTAAACTAAAACTAAACTTTTATATATATTTATATAAATGCAAACGCGCTCGCATTTTTTCGCATGTCGCATGCATATGAAAAAGGGTTCCAATTACCTAATTATGCACATATTTTAGCATTATAAAAGTAAGGCAAGGAGAAAACCGCAACTATTTAATTTTATTAACATTATTGCAAGGTCATTGAGTCATTATTACATTGTATACATACATATACATTTGCTTGAAGCTGATCTGGGTTTTCATTTAGTTAATTTGTTTATATTGCTTATTGCTAATGAAATTTATACATCAAAATAAAATACATGGCAAAAAAGTGGCTTCCTCCAATCTATCATCCTCCTACATAAATATTTTGGTACTTTATACCTATATGAACTTATATATGTATAAAATGCAATAAAAATATCAATACAACACACAATCATATACTATTTGGTTTTGATGGCAATGCATTTTGCATTCTTTAATTTAAAAAAAATATCTATTCATACATAAAAAACATAAACATAAAAATACACTTTACAGTTGCAGAATATTATCGAATGCCCATGAGACAAAAAGGATGGTTGTGGTGTTGATGATGAGATGACATGACGAGGTGTTCCTTTTTCACTTTCATCCTCCTCTTACTCGTATTACAGATTAAGGAATATTATTATTATTCAGGACAAAAAAAAAGGCATCCACTTCAGTTGCCAATTTATCCTAAAATGGATTGGATATTAATAGCACACCAGCCAGCAATAATGCGAGCGCGTGAAGTGTGGATATCATCAGTATTATATCTTTTAGGTAAGTATATATAATGTACCTACATCCGTGTAGGACGTACATACGTGTGCATGCAACAGTTGTGTCATATGCATCAAAATATCTCCTTATAGAAAAAAAAACGATAACTTTTTTTAATGAGCCCTTGGACTGATAATCACAAACACTTCATATCCTAATTTTTGACCGAGGGTTGACGTTATCCTCTCTCCATGTCTCTGACTTCTTCTTTCTCCCTTTAAAATAAACTTTAACTATAATAAACCCTTGTAACCTGTTTTAAGGAAGGTTCGCTGTCTTGAAGTTAAAAAACAGAGTTGTAATTCGACAAAAGTACATGGTCCGTACACAATACCTAGCTTTTTTCTTGCCGTATTATAGGTTGTTGATCAATAATAGGCTTGATTGAAAATAATAATCAAAATATAATATAATTTGGGTTCTTTTGATAATTAAATTATAATTGGGTTGTGGCATGCGAGCACGGACAAAAGGTCGGACAGCACAGTCTTCTAACGATATGATTAAAAAAAGACAAACCATGAAGAGTATGAAGACACTAGCGGCTTGTTAATGAAGAGATTAAAAAAATTAGTTGAGGTTTTGTAGCAGATAAAAAAATTAGTTATAAAAAAGTTAGTGAGTGGAGTACTTTAGTTTTAGTACGCCTAAAATTAGTTATAAACAGCATGGATCCTTTACCCATCTGCTGCATCTATTTTTAAAGGTGGAGGATGCCTGATCCTCTCACACTTTGCAGAGACACTTGACCTTACATACAAACAAACATCATCACTCAAAACCACAAATCAATCCATCCCACTCAAAGATATATTTTTTTGAACTGCTTTTTTTAGCAGTTTGCATGTAATTGCCTTCAGATTTAACAAGGGTCCCCTGTTAAACTTAATTGATAAATTTGTATAAAAATATCATCATCATAAGGGAGGAACCAATATCTCAAACAAGATAACTATATTACTCTGGTTGATTTAATAAATAAAATTTATTTTTAAGATTATTGACCACACCTGTTGAACTGAACATCCTTGTCAAGTTTCCGAGCGCATGCAGGGCAATGTAGCCTATTTTACATCTGCAATGCCATGAAAAATGCGATATTATTGAGCATCTAAATCGCTTTTTTTATAAATACATCTTATGATGTAGGTATACTAAGTGGACATCATCATCATCAAAAATCAACATATATCTCGACAACTTTTAATTCCTAGTGCCTACACACACACACACACACACACACAACAACAACAACTCAGCATCAAACATTTATTTTGTGTGCTGTTTTTATTGCTGAATCCTCCGGGTGTCCTGAATCTTTCTCTTCAACTCTTACATGCTCAAATGAATGATAGGGGCTTCCCCTATTCTTGCAGCAATTACACATTTTTTTATTTTATCCAATGACACATCTCAATCCTCATAGCGTCTTGATGAACTATGTTGTGTGGTGGTAGTAGTACTAAAAGGTATGAAATTTTTTTATTTGTCCCTGTCAACATAATATTATCTTCCCATATTGCATTAAAATGTAGTACAAGTTCCAAACCAACTTTTATTACAATTACCACCACTACTACTGCGAGATCGTTCATGTGCACACGCACGCGATTGATCCTATTCGAATAATTCAGTAAAAATTCTATATTGGTGGAGGANTACTGCGAGATCGTTCATGTGCACACGCACGCGATTGATCCTATTCGAATAATTCAGTAAAAATTCTATATTGGTGGAGGACATTCATTTGCACTACTTGCTAATGTATAACATTCTCTCTACTGAGTGCTTAAAGGTTGAAACATTTTTTTTTTTTTTTGCAAACAATATTTTATGTGAATAAAGCTGACTAAGATTGATCAAGTTTACACAACTTATTTCTCAACGACAACAACGCAAACACACCAAATTCAATAGCACACTTAATTGCTTTCAAGTTTACCCTGCTGCTATAGTATATAGCTCGAAATGCAAAATACATAGTACAGATATACCTAGTTAGGTGTAATATAATATATTATAACTTTGGTACCCTTTATCTTGAATATGCAAGATGCTTGATATAGTATTTCATTAAATTATTGTTGTGTTGTGAACATATATAACTATTATGATGATCCAAAAAAAAATCTCTACAAGTACACATAATATACACAAAGCCAAATATCCAGAGCAGCAGCAGTAGAGAGATATACAAACTTGATCTTTTTTATGACAAAAAATTAGCATAAAATGTCATGTTATGTATTACATATGAATAGTTGATAGTGCATGAAATACTAGAAGCCATTGATCGCAGTGTGTCGTGTGAATTACTTTAAAAGTCGCCTTTAACTTTTTTGCTCTTATTAAAATTATACGTTTTTGTTTAATATTTAAAGCGATTATAATGGAGACCAACTGCTGTGTCGATAAACATTATTTGAATACATTCTTATTCTCTCTCTCTCTTCTTTGCTTGCATATAATTATTAACCAGTTTAGATTTAAAATGCACGGTCAATTAGCCTCTACTGCACGTCATTGCACTGCATAAAGATGCAATTTTTTTCATGAATATGAAATCACGAAAAAAAAGGTTGATCAGGTTTCTCTTTGGATATATAAGTGTATTTGTTATGTAGGTATATATATGGAGTTGCAGCAACAATGATGACAAGACGGTGGTGTAGGATGTCAAGAAATCTATCTTAACGAGAGCAGTTTTTAAACAGCCTTCTTGTTCATTGACAACCATTTAAAAAAAAGAATAATTGCATGCAAATGTAAAAAAAAAGATCTTGAGAACAAACACACTGTATTTACAGTGTAAAAATAGCATGCAGGAGAAAAAAAACTGTATCAGAGTAACTGTATCAACTTTAGCTGATTAAATGATTAAAAAGGACCATCATTTTGAGATAAAGGATCATCAAGACACCAAAAATAACGCATGTTTTATTTGTATTACATTTTTATACCTGTTTTCAATGTTGATAACCAACACGTGCTTGCGTGTGTGAGGTGTGCACATTTTTTTAGAGAAAAATTGGACCATCTATTATTATTATCCATTATTTGCTTGTTTTTCCTTCCTTCCTACCCATTTTATTGTGCTTACATAATTCTTCTATTTTTGTTGGCCCTCGAGTCATATGGTCGGGAGGGATGGTCAGGTCAGGAGTCAATAGGCAATAAAAATAGGCAGTGATTCTATTCATTAATTACACATGAGCGACGGTGACGGTAATAATCACGTCTTGTTTCTTTTTGAATAATGAATATATACACATACCAGCAAGAAAATAATAAAAATGAAAAGTATGTACCTATCTTGAGAAAAAATGTCAGGGGAAGTTGCTAATTTACATTTTCTGCTTGATATATTAAAAAGGAATATTATATAGCAATTGAATTTCTTCAGTGTATATATTATGTTGTTATTGATATAAAAAAAATATATAGCAAGATGGGTCAACAAGATGGTTAATTTTGATATAGCTTCTGTGAAGGTATTGAACGAGACCTTATTTTCTATAATATGTTGCATTTTTCATGCAACAACATCATTAAAATTGAATATAAACAGTTAAAAAATGTCTTCATAAAAACTGACAATTTGGGTGTAGTACAGTAAATAGATGATATGTACAATGTATGTATGCTATGCATGTATTATATATTATGTGATTATTACTATTACCATATAATCAGAGAATAGGAGATATATTATACAGAAAATAAATTCAAGTATATGAATTAAATTAAATTAATATTTTCGAATACAAGACGTGACATGACTTGACCGTATAACTCAATCCCATTTAGAACTTGCATTAATAATCCAACTAAATTGAATGATTACTTTGCTAACTGGCTACCATACTACTACTACTTCTACTACTACTTCTACTTGCCTGCCACTAGTATTTTACTGGTGGATAAAATTACATTTTTATATTTTACTTCTTGATATTTATGGATTTTTCCTTGATTTTTGTGCTGCTAACATGAGAAGCTATATTATTTGTGACTTGTGAGGATGATGATATAAAAAAAACAATGCACACCTTATGCATCCACACGACATGTTCTGGCTAAAAAAAAAGTGTTAGTGCAGCAGAGGGTCAGGGAAACTTATTATTTAACGTGAACATTTAATACGATACATACAAGGTACTACTATATGGTTCAATTGTTCAATAATGTGACAACGCACTTGTATTGTGTTTGTATGGAATAGAGAATAGAAATATGCGTATATACAAAATAAAGATATCATCATAAAAAAAATTTCCAAAATATGCGTGTAATCTGATGTCGTTAACAATAATACAGAATGTACAACTGACAAACACCAAATCTTCTTTTGGCAAATTGGTAATGACAAGAAGGATTTGTGATTGTTGAGTTGAGAGAAGATATTTAAAAAATGATAGTCAATGAGGGAGAAAGAGAGATATATATGTGTATATATTATAGTGTACACGTAACATACAAAAAATACATAAATCTTTTTTGGGTTATTTTTAACATCTTTCATTTTCTGGTTTTGGTACTTCAGGGATTTTTTATCTACAAGTCAATCTCGTAATGAATGTGTTGAATTTATACAAACCTGTTAATTTGTTCATTGACAGTTGCCTATTATTTTGTAAGAAAAATAAAATGTTAAGATTTTTGATATGATGATGGGATGATATATACATACATACAACTGACAAATTCCTTACAAAAAAACAGAGAGAAATATAAAGTAATATGTAATATTGTAATGGAGGAATGATGACATTATATTATGAGTTGGTTTGATAATAAAATAAGGATCACAGAGGAAGATTGTCTTTGTCATGTCCTCATACTTATTTCAGATTCCAATTGAATGACATCAGAAAATAAATTGAAAAATTTTAAGGTTACGATACGGCATACGTAGTTTTACAATAACGTTTTTTTTCTCCATCGTACATTTTATTATACAAAATATATATTATTGGTTTGATAGAAAAGAAAAAAATAATAATATTTTTATGAGTTGTAAAGCATTTAAAGCGAGGATAATTAGATGAATGCAATAGTAATATTGAATATAGTATTTATAACAAAAAGCTGCCAACAACATCTTAAGCATATTATAGATAGTGTGACGTCAATAATAATGCAAAGATGGTCAAATGCCTACCAAAAAGTAATATGGCACCTCTCTCAACAAAGATGGCCCATTTGTCATCTTTTTTTCGAGTGAATGGAGTTCACTTCACAGAAATATATTATGATGGTGGTGATTCAATTTTATGGATGAAAACGTTATTTATAAAAGATAACAAATAAGAATATATTATTTTGTCGATATTATTATTACGTTGTACTTGTGTTGTAGTCTCTGTGTGTGTGTGTGTGTGAGCCTTCACGAAATAAATGATGTGACAATCTTTTACATATTAGTATTCCCTTTTAAAGTTTAAAGTGACGACAAAATAAATATTCATAATGAACCTTGACTGAAATGGAAAAACAAAAGGTGGTAGTAATATAATGAATGACATGAATATTTTCTTTAAATTGATTTGATTAGTTGATGATGTGTGTTGGTGGTGATAATGGGATGATAATGGTAATTTTCACTAAATCATAATATATACATATATAATAATAATATATGCATGCATAAAGAAAATAAATCCAAAAAAAAAATTTAATATTTTATTTTATTACTGTCATTTCACAATATAAGCAGTTAAGCAGTTTATCAATCAACAGGTTGTTGGAATGCATGGGGGTTAGCAAAAATGCATAATTTTATTGATTTGATGATGACTTATTGGCAAAAACAATGAATAATCTTGAACTTGAATGCAGCTTCAAGAGAGAGAAAAAACTGGAGCACTCAAGGTAAAAGAGTCAAAGAGCAAAAATTTCGTAATATTTCTGAAATAAATAAATAATTCATCATCATCATAAACATAATATGGTCACAATAATGATCATTATACAGTGCCATTATTATATATGCATTTAACATGCATACATATAGTAGCTACATATATTATATGTAAATATATATATACATACCTGGTCTACTACCACGTTAAGTACTTAAATGTTATTGTTTAATTTTTGTCAAACTTTAATAACACAAACAAACGGCGAGTCAGCTGGTAGACGCTGAAGGTGTTCGATCGTTTTAGTTAGGCAGTTTAATTGGCACTTGCTACAAATAAATTAGTAGCAAAACAATGTGATTTAGTGTTGTCAAACATATATATTGTTTATACATACCCGAAGAAGCAAAAAAAAAATCATAATAAATTATGTTTGAGGAGATGATATGATTTTGGTGGAACGTTGACAAAAATTTCATCACACACACACCAGCAGACCGGCATGATGACTGACTGACGCACGTCGGATTGGAATCGATGCCAAGAATTTATTGAATTATTGGTCTGCTCCCTGAGCTGAAGGGTGAACTGAACTGAATGTCTAATTCATTCAAATGCTTCCCAAGTATATATATACTTAACAATGCAAATCTAATTTTCATAAAATATACAACCAACATTTAATAATATACTTAAATATATTATACCTAAAGTTAAAAACAAGAAACTTTATTTAAAAAAAACTACATATCTACATATTATGTGGACTATATTAAATATTATTATTATTGGTGCTGTTGCGGGTATGTTCAACTCATATATTATATATTTTTTTAAGATTCTGGTGTATATCAAATATCAGGTCAGGTCATGTGTATAAAAATAAATATGCATTTTTTTTGCTTTTACATATCATGGGCCATGGTGATTCATGGCTACTTATCAATCTTATCATAATGGAATGAAGATACTTTTTTACTCCTAGAGAGAAATACATATTATACTCATGCTGCGTGTGCTTATTGCTTGCTTCCAAATATTTTTTTTGTGTTATAATTTATAATATTTTGATATATATGTATGTATATATTTATTGAATGGCTGCTACTCCAATTTTTCATAAAAGACTCATTATTCCACTTGAATTTCTAATTAGCTTATAAACAAGATACTCAAAAAATTAGATAAAATATGGGTTAAATGAAGGGCACTCTCATCGATTAAGTAACTCGCTATTATTCCTCTCTCTTTCATCTTTTATCCTTATATAAAATAAAATAAATTATTAACTGCACTCAAACGATTTATTATATTATTTTTCTAGAAAAAAAATATTAAACAAGTAAGTGAGAAAAGGCGTATGCCTCCAAGTGCCAAAAATCACCTTTATTATTATTATTACATTAAAATGTGTAATTCTTTAAATTATTATTATGATACACATTAAAAAGCAAAGAAAGTGGCTGACATTGTAAAATTTATCATTATAAAAAAATAGCTTATATTCTTTTAACTTAACAATGAGCTTATGATTACATACATATGCATACATGCATATTATTATACATCAATGCCTACAACGAATTTGTGCAATAATAGTAATTTGTAAACACAATGAAAAATATAATCATGATTTGTTGGGAATCGTTCCAATTCGATCGTTAGTGTAATATGGAGTAGTAGTATATAGTGCGGTAACAAGCGATAGATCTTCTTATTAAGCGTTTTAATCATTGAAATTATCTGGTTATGGTGCTAGTTGTCGCGTCGTCTCTTGAAAATTATAAGTGTAAACGCATCATCACAATTCAAAAAGGAATCATGCAAGTGATAAAGCTTGATAGTAATGTATTGAGTGAAAAAATTAAACAAAAATGCCGCAGATATAGCTTGCAGTATTTTGTCGTATATGAAATCACAATAGAATGATGATGATACTGACTACTGATTACCTGGCAATTATACCTATTTGTTATCGAATTTTGATCACCTTCAATTCTTCTTATTAAGCGTTTTAATCATTGAAATTATCTGGTTATGGTGCTAGTTGTCGCGTCGTCTCTTGAAAATTATAAGTGTAAACGCATCATCACAATTCAAAAGGAATCATGCAAGTGATCAAGCTTGATAATAATGTATTGAGTGAAAAAATTAAACAAAACTGCCGCAGATATAGCTTGCAGTATTTTGTCGTATAAAAAAATTACAATAGAATGATGATGATACTGACTACTGATTACCTGGCAATTATACCTATTTGTTATCGAATTTTGATCACCTTCAATCTACTTCAAAAGTCAAATCCATTGATGACCAGAGGTCAACACTTTCCAAATTTATTCAAACCTACGAAAAGGAAAATTATGTGAAAAAAAACGTCTCCCTGTCTTTTTTTTGTTCATAATCAAAATATAGATAAGT
This sequence comes from Zhuqinia jingwanae, assembly GCA_027744095.1. Taxonomy (NCBI): domain Eukaryota; kingdom Metazoa; phylum Arthropoda; class Collembola; order Entomobryomorpha; family Paronellidae; genus Zhuqinia; species Zhuqinia jingwanae. The sequence continues at coordinate 178 of JAHZNC010001955.1, read as the reverse complement.
ACACGCACCTATGCACTTTGTATTTGTACACTAAATAAGTAGTTCAATGTTATTTCAAAATGTACACTTCAAACTTTAATTTTCCGATTAACTTTTGAATATGCACATATCAGTTACTTACTCCATAATGTAACTACACAATCAATGGAATATTTATTATAATATTACGTTGTTCCTT
>JAHZNC010001954.1:0-16152 GCA_027744095.1 Zhuqinia jingwanae | reverse complement strand
CTCTCCATGTAATACAAGGGTAGAGAGGGATGTCCTAATCATAAGTCGTAAGAACCATTAATTAACATAACATTTTGTATTCATATATGAGGTTTTTGTGTATCTTTGAACATCCATGTTAACTTTGTCTTAAAACTGCACAACATTACACTTTTGTGTTGCATAGAATATTATGTAAATTTTGTATAGTTAGTGCAGAGTGCAGTGATGTGAATGATGTGATTAGAATTGTGTCTTACTGGGAATTGGAACATCGGGAGTCAACGAGGCAAACACGAGAGAAAATGTGTTAAAAAACAATGTTGAATAAATGTGAGTGAATGCAATCAGCAGGAAGTCAGCTCAGCTGTACGAAATTGTATGTTGCTGGTGAACAATGTAATTGAGGTTCTTTTTTTGACGTACAACCTTGAGACAGCGATTGAGAATTTTTATTGCATAAATAAACCTAATTACCCTTGTGTTGTACCATTGTACAAAATTGTGAAAGGAGAACTGCATAAAGCAGTTAGATTACACGGTTCAGCCTTATTCATCCTCATTTAAACATAAAATTGTGCTGTGTGCTGTACAGAGAACAGAGAGTGGGTGATCTTATAGTGAACATGAACAGATGCTAAAAATAATATATTTTCGCGTCATGTAGGCGTGTGTGTAGTGTGTAGGCGTTTTGAATTTTGTGTTGCTAAACCCGCTAATAATTGTAAATGTTAAATGAGACGGGACAACGCAGAAGAACCGAAACTACGGCGGAGTAAGTGATATAATCATAGATCGTGTAATAATTCACCGTGACCAGTCTCGTTTCTTTTCCTGGTTTAAAGAGTTGTCAGTTGTCACTTGGGGAAATCAATGTTTTAACAAATTCTTAAAAAAACATCAACAATAACAGTGCTCTTTGGGCTGTGCTTTTGTGTTTGTTTTCATTTAGAACGGAATAAAATGTACGCAAACACTAGTTTACCTTGTTCAAGCTCACTTGTGTGTGCGTATTTTTGGTTAGACAATTGAGGTGTATATATTTATGACATTCTGGAAACAAAAATTATTATTACATACAAACATGACATGACATATTGATCAAATATAATTACCAGGTTACTGGCTACAAACAAACCCATCCCAAAAACAGCGTTCTCTCTCCGGAAAATCCGGCACCGTCCTCATATTGCAATGCATAATATATATTGCATATGTAAATAAAAATGGTTAAATCTTAACGTATCGCTCTGGGAAGAAAGGGACAAAAAGGTACAGTATTAGTTAGTACGGTCGCCGTGCAATGTTGTGATATGAGAATGAGAACTTGAGAACCCTTATTTTTTCTAAAACACACACATGTCAATGCATGTTATGTAGCAGGAGTCAAGAGTGCGAGTACTTTATGTGATGTACATGTATGGAATATGAAATTGAAAACTTTTTATTTTTCCTCAATAAACATTATGGTGAATTGAAACGAAACTGAAGCTTTTAGGTTTTGATGGTTTTTGGCTAGCCGTTTTGTTTTGCCATTGCCGTAATCCGTTTACACTCACATGCAATGAAAAACGCCTCTGGACTCTGGATTCTCTACTGTTGGGGTGTGCATGTCGAAACTGTAATCGTGCATAATATATGTACATAATATTTTATACATTTTATCGTTGTAATACTTACATATTATATTCCAAGAAAAAAAATCGATCTTCCGGATTCCTAATTCTTTGACTCGTCGTCCCTATTCGGGGGAAATCTGTGATATGTATGTTTCTTTAACTACAAATAAGAAACTATGAAACCGTGAAACACACGAGGAAAACAGAAGGGAAAAAAACCTCCACGTTTTTCTTTTGCTGTCATGTCATTTATCACTTTTTAATAATAAAGGAGCAAGAACAAAGTTGGGTCTGCTGAGAGCAACAAGAGAGCAAGATATATATATTCTGCAAAAGTCGTTGTTTAGTGCAAGTGTGGAGCTAAGTGGCATAACGCACATTTCTCTCTCTAAACGTCCCGTCCCCGTCCGTTATTTGATAGTGCAGTGCAGTGGCCAGGAGAATTGGGTTGGACTTGGAGGAAATCTGTAAATATTGTTTGCAAAGTGTGAATAGCAGAGTGCAGGGGCACACACATAGTACTTTGTACATAATTGAGGATCTAGAATCTAGAAGGGAAAGGCTTGCCAAAAAAATCTTTTGGGATCTAGAGAAGGATATCATGTAATGTAGGTAGGTAAGCAATATGCTGCTGTTTGAGATTTTTGACACCCTTGCTTGCAATAAGTTTTCACCACCAGTTTCCAGCTGGTAGGTAGTATGTATATCCTGTTGCTATCCTTTGTGTCTCAGTAGCAATTTTCCCATGATGTAATAAACATCCNCAGTTTCCAGCTGGTAGGTAGTATGTATATCCTGTTGCTATCCTTTGTGTCTCAGTAGCAATTTTCCCAAGATGTAATAAACATCCAGTCCTTCCGTTCCCTTTTCCCTCCGTCAAGGTCATCATCACGCAGCAGATTATAGAGTTTTTAATTGAATCAATTACGCCACTTTGTTTTTGAAAGATATATTGACAAGGAAATCCATATAATTTATATTTTCATTGCAATTTTTGTTTTCAATAGGTGGAAAATTCATTATCCTAGCAAGTTGTAGAATTGACGCCCTCGCCCTGTTACCCACCCATCATCGCAAGCTTCTCCAGTGCTTGAATAGCTAGCAGCCAAATTTACCGTTTATATAAGTCTAGATTCAATTTTTGTCGTGTGTCCTCAATAAATCACATTTCGCAACAATGGAGCTGGAGTTTTCATTGGTCTCGCTAATTTCGCTGATATCTCAGCTCGCAATGGTGTTTGGAGGCAATGGCAATTTTATTTTAACAAAAAAAGTTTAGATAATAACTGTGTATGTACCAATTTTTGATTTATTTATGTATTTATTTATATTTAACTAGGTGTCGTTCCATACATTCCACAATACAATGAAATCAGACGATCCGCAAATGCAGAGGGGTTTTCTTTGTATGTTTGCCTTGCTCTGCTCGTGGCAAACATCTTGCGAATTCTTTTCTGGTATGCATGCAAGCAAACAGCAAAAACAAACAGTTTTTTACATAAAAAATACTCATGGAATATCAAATTGCCCCTGTAATAGTACTTTACTGACTTGTGTTTATTGTGTACATCTTTTCAGGTTTGGCAAACCGTTTGAGACGCCGTTGCTCATTCAAAGCGTGCTTATGAATATTGCAATGTTATGCATGATTCATTTGTGTGTCAGAGTAAAAGCCAAGTCGGATATCATCAAGAAGAAAGATAAAGTGTTCACAGGTAAACTTATATAAATGAATGTCAAATATAGTCATGTTTTTATTATTGCTGTGATATTGAATATACATGCAACTTTTGTTTGTGTGCTTTTTTGTGTGTGAATGTGTGAAATTCTATGCAACTTTGCTTTCAACGAGTGCAATTATTTGTTTGCAATAATTACTGAGTGTGCATAGTTTAAATAATTTTGATTTTATCTTGAATATTTTGTAATGCATTTTTCGTGTCTTTTTTATTAAGATAACTTGAAGATAACACGTGTCGTATTCAAAAAATCGCTATCAGTATCAATTTCACCAAACGAAATTCCCTGTTTCATTCAATACACCTTCTGATTTCAGAAACATGCATGTTACATAATATTCAAAATTCTTTTTCAACTTGAGTTCGTATTCAGGAAAAAAAATTGTGTTGGCTAATGTTTGTTAATAATTATTGTCAAGCTCACAGATACTTAATTTTACTTCCCCCCCTGACCTATTAATTAATACGTAGATTATTCTCACTATGATTCCGCAGACGATCAAGGCAAGCAAGTCACAAAGCATTCTTTCCGTGGTAAGGGCCTCTTTCTAGAGCTTCTCCTTCTTCTACTATAATTCACAAGTGCCAAATATGATTACACTTCCTATCTCTGTATGTCTCTTGACTTGGGTGTTGGGTTTTATTTATTGGTGATGGATGATGATGTGATTTTGGGTGTTTTAATTAATGGCCTTCCAGATTCCATGCTGAAGGTTGATTTAGTAAATTTTTTTCTGTTTTCTTCTTCATCTGTCGGTGTGATCTTATTTAACTAATGACTTTTCGTGTACAATAAAATGTGTTGTTAAAGTAGTTTCGTATGAAAAACAGAAATGTCAGGACGAGTTAATACTTTTATATTATTATTATTATTGTAAACCAGATTAAGAGAGAGAAGTATACCATATAAACTGTATATATTTTTTCTACGATTTTAACGTCTGATTATCTGCTTTCCAATGTGTATTTATAATAATTGTTCTCTAGATTTCGACCGGAGTTATTTTTGGGATTGGACCGATTTCCAGTCATACGTGGAATGTCTCCTTATCTTCGCCATTATAGGGGGAATTTTAATGTATCAGTTTGCAAAAATCTCAGCATTTGTGGAGACAGTTGGATTTCTTGCCGTGTTCACTGAAGCGATGCTTGGCCTGCCACAATTTTTGCGAAATTTCAAAAATCGATCTACACGTGGAATGAAGTAAGCATTTTTATTACAATGAATTTATTTCATGTCACATGCTTTATGTAAATTGTCCATTTAATTTGATAATATTTTTTTTAATCGCAGTGCTACCATGATCTTTATGTGGACGGCTGGTGTAAGTTATATATAAACTTGTCATTACTATTCTTTTCACACATGTTTGATATCATGCTAAATGTTTTCCTTATGATTTTGTCCGCAGGATATATTCAAAACAACATACTTCGTGTTAAGAAGTGCTCCTGTTCAGTTCACCATTTGCGGATGTTTGCAGATTGGAGTTGATCTTGCCATTCTAGCACAGATCTGGATCTACGGCAGTGGACCTGCACGTGTGCATTCTTAAAGTTGAAAAATGCATCTGTATTGAGAGCTATCACTTCAATCGTCCCTCAGCTATTTTACTACTTGACCTGGAATTCTAAAACTGGAAATCATCATTCCCTAATTAACTTGATGCTTAAGCTTGTTAACTATTGTTTTTTGTTTTTAATGAACTGATTTGTTTGCTTTAACAAAATGTTAAAAATTTAGCAAAACGATTCACCTAGTCATAGCGTACTATAATAATAATAAGTGCATACTCTGTACACAATAAGCTGTTTAATATGCAAGGTTCCCTCATCTCTGATTACTTAACAAACAGGCTTTCAGGTTTTAAGCAATTTTGTGTTTTTACTTCCAGAAAACTCAATCTTTAAGTGATCAGGTCAAACAAAAAGTAACGTCATATTTATCGCTAAATATCTTTCGCTCAGGTTGTGGCGGAACGCTACCCTTATCTTCATAAAGTGTATTTTCGTGAACTTTTCTCTCAATATTCCACGTAAATCTATTTATTCTAGACAATGCATTCATCTTTTTCCGCAGCTACTTATCCTTACTGATACTATAATGAAAGTCTTTAACATTTAACTTGATTTCAAGCACATTAACCGATGCAAGTTTGTAGATCATAATAGTAAATGTAATATATTTAGCGTATTTAGATGTGTTTAGATTTAGATTATTATGCAGCACATAATTAACACATGCATTAATTCTGTAAATCCAAAACAAATTCAAGTATCGATGAAAATTACAACCTGTTTAAAGCCTACACTCACGTTATGGTTGGAAACTTTAAATTGTATATTTAGGGTGAAAAATTGTAGACATAGGGCACAAATTTAAAGAATGTTTGTGCACCTCATCATATTCATATCGAAACCACCTTATTGATCATTAACCTGGTACAGAAATCACAAAATTGTTTTGAAAGTACTAACACAAAGCACCGTTATGCTTTTTCCTGTTTCTTGACTGAATACTTTACTTTCATTTACTTATTGTTATCCAACATATTCCAAACATCACCTTAATTCTATATCTTTGTGTATATCGACTTGTAAATATTTTTTACGTATGTACATATCCATCCATATAAACAAATGTGAGTTACATAAGGTCCGTTGTTAACTAATTAATATTGTGTCTTGTATTGTAGATTCACATATGTTTGTCTACAATTAATTAATATAATATATGTATTTGGTATATTGTGTATACTGCACACATTTTATTTTAAACTTGCCCATTTTACCATTTTCTGTGATATGTTTAAAGTGTGCATTATATTTACACAAGGACAAATAATAATATTTAACTTTTGTTGTTTGTTATAAATTATTATTATTAAATTGTTACTCATTGATTTGTCAGGAACGCGTGAACCTGCGGTGCAGAGTTTATGTCGACATTGATGAATGATGTTGATGGAATTGAAGCAATAAATCGTTATTGTTTAAAAAATGTTTAAAAAAAATTCACTACACACACCTTTTCATATGGCATACTAATTCATTGTCATGAAAACTTTCACCATTTGCGAATAATTAAAATCGGCTCGAAAATAGCAAAAGATCTGAGATCAGACAATTTATTTTATCAAATGTTTCACAATACGTCAATTTACATACACAAAAGTACAAAATTATACAATTTATTTTTAATTGTTCTGTAAGCTCATTAGTTATCCATCAGACTCAAAACAGCATTGGTTGTTTGTAGTTTTTTTCCTTCAAAATGGGGAATTCCAGTAATGAAACTATTTTATGGATTTCCAGGATTTTTATCATGTTCGGGGGAATTGTAAGTAGGATACAAATTTGCGTCCAGTTTTCTCAAATGCAAAAATGAATGTAAATATACCGTATACCGAGGGTATAAATACCGTGCATGTTTGACATACTCTCGAACAGATCCCGTACATTCCTCAATATTATCAAATTTCCAAGCTCAAAGATGCGTCTGGATTCTCCACTTATGTTTGTCTAATTCTTGTCAGCGCAAGTATTCTAAGGATTTCATATTGGTAAATGTTAATCAAACAAACTGATTTTATGTTCCAATATTCATCATTTTATAAAGAGTATCGTAAATTTGACGACTTATTAGGTTTGGACACTGGTTTGAGTTTTCACTTTTATGTCAAGCTATCATTTTGGTGATTGCCATGTTTGTTCTGCTGGAGCTTTGTTTGCGTGTAAACCGTAACAAGGCCGCAGCAGAAGGCAGAGAAATGGAAGAGTCATACTTTTTGGGTACAACAAAAATATTATTTTAATGGCCAATACCATGTTACAGTCTATTTAATTGCTCATTAGAAACAATATTAAATTATTGTTATACAAAATTAAAAAATAAAATAAAATAATTATTTTTATGTACATCAGATTTTAACTTTGGAAAATTCTGGCAGTGGACTCGCTTAACGTCATATCTTCAGGCAACATTTATTCTTTTTGGTTTGTCTGTTGGCTACACTCACTATTTTAAGGGTAATGACTACATGATTGAACCGGTGGGATTCATTGCGCTTTTGATTGAAGCCACTCTTGGCCTTCCACAATTAATTAAGAATCATCGAAGCAAGTCTACTGAAGGAATGAGGTAGTTGAAACTATCAAAGCACGAAGTGAACATAAAAAAATGCTGATATTACATTAATTTATTATCTTTGTTTTTTATTTGAATCGTCAACTTTATATTTGAAAATTCTCTAGTATTTTGATGGTTCTGTTATGGGCAATAGGTAAAAGTATAGTTAATTATATACGCATTTTTTCAAATGCTAAATGACTGTAGTATCTTTCTTTTTATCTAAAATCTTGGTGTTTGCATGGCAGGAGATGGGCTAAAGGGAGTTTTCTTCTTTTACACAAACCAACCCATGCCATTCAAGATGTGCGCTGTGATCCAAGTAGCTGTGGATTTCATAATCTTGTCCCAAGTGTATTGGTACAAGAAACCCAAAGAAGAAATAAACTAGTTAACCCAATGCACCAGCGCAAAATACATTAATTTTTAATCATGTAAAAGTCGATGCAATAATTGTCGTAAAGACAGATTCCTAAATCAAACGTGTTGGTGGAAAATAAACACATTGTCATGAAAACTTTGAAAAAACCGATTTTTTTTTGCATACCTAATTAGAAAAATTTATTTATTACAACACATGAAAAAAACGAAAGAAAATATTTTATTTTAATTTATTATTTACAACTTAATTCATGTTCATGCACTGATCTGCTGATCATCATACGTAAACGACCCCAGATGGCTCTAATTTTGTTTTGCATTTCCTTAATTTTGATAAATATTATGATAATGAGCAGCAGCCGCAGCCGCCAGGAAAACTTTGAGATTTTGTCTTTTTTTATTCCCGATTCATCCAGGAAATATAATTACACGGCTGAGATATTATTTGGACAAAATTATGATGATGTTACAATAAACGTTAATGTAATTACGAAACCAAATGTTGATGCCCAAAATACTTTGCTCATTTCCTGGATTTTAATCATTTTCGGAGGGATCGTAAGTAAAACATGTTTTGTGTGTACTTGTGTGTATAGCTTTTGAGCAAAAAAAAACTTCCTCGACTGGAGTTTTTACGAATTATAAACATTTAAACTTTTAAACAGCTCTCGTACATTCCGCAATATGTTCAGATTGGAAAGACTCAAAACGCATCAGGATTTTCCCCTTATGTCTTACTACCTATTGTAATCGCTAATGTCCTACGGTTTGGTTATTGGCAAGTTTTTACTAAATCATATATTACCTATTGTTATGAAATAATTTTATCCGCATGAAAAGTCAAGTAATACAAAAAGTCCCGCCATCATTATCATTATGATTATTAATTAAAATAGTTTTGGACATCAGTTTCACTTTGCAATTTTGTGTCAAGCTATCATTATGCTACTTGCGATGAGGCTAATGATGAATCAATGCTTACAGGTCAAACGCGATAATGCAAAAGCTAAAGGAACAGAAATAGAAGAGGCATCCTTTTGTGGTAAAACATTTTGTTATAAGTTATAAGTTATAACAAAAGAAACTTACCTTTAACGAATATTTTTATGAAATATAGGAAAGTTTAATCAACTTTCTTACAGATTTTAAGCTGAGTAAATTCTGGCAGTGGACAGACTTGAGATTCTTATTTTCAAGCAGCACTTGTCCTCTTTGTGCTCACTGTCTGCTACACAATCCATTTCAAAGACTATGACTATATGCTTTATCCCGTCGTATTTATATCGCTTTTGGTTGAATCTGCGCGTGATATTCCACAATTAATCAAGAATCATCGAAATAATTCTACTGAAGGAATGAGGTAAGTTGAAAATCCGTTAAAGATCCAAGAGAAAATTTGTTATATGAATAGTATGCACATTGCTGATGTATGGCATTTTCTGATCATTTTCATCTTCTTTGGTCGGATTGTTTATTGTAAACTTTCACGGGCAGTAAATGGATGGTTCTGATGTGGACAATAGGTAAATTATTATATATTTTTGATAATAATTGTAAAATGTAAACAATCAAACAGTAAAATGTTTCCTTTCACTCAAATAAATTAAATATATTTATTTGATTGCTTTACAGAAGCTGGACTAAAATGCGTATTCTTTTACCGCACAGGCCAACCCAAACTATTCATGATATGTGCTGGGATCCAATTATTTGTAGATCTCATGATCATGTTACAAGTTCGACACTTTGAACAAGAAACGAAACTCAAAAAGAAGGATGAACTGGAAGTGGAATGGGACTAGAGCTGCTCCGTGGTCCAATATTTTTTATATTTTGTTTTTTCACAATGTTTGCCACAAGCTAATAATCAATACTAAATGATTGTCATGTATATTACTACATATGTATGCGCTTTCCTTTTTTACGTGATTGCAAAGAAAATAAATAGAAAAGAGTACAAAATATTTTTCTAGTTTCCCTCCCCTTGCAATAATTTGTTATTTTTTGGGCGTTATTATAACGGTTACATATATACGATACATGTCTCATCATTATAACCTCAAGCCTCATGAAACATTTAAGTTCAAAATTGTGTTATGAATTTAAAGAAATTACGTGCTGCCGTTACAAATTATTGCAAAAATTACACTGCGTTCAACAGAGAGAAACTTGACTTGCTGGTAATTATGCTTATTTTTTCTGCAGAATCACTAGTGTAAAAAAAATATTTCATTTGTAAAAAGGGGGCTGCCTGCAACTACACTAATTACAATAGTAGGCTTCCTGTGTGTTTTCGCAACTTACAATAACAGCATAATAAATGACGATGACCCTACACAATAAAATAACACTTAGGTATCTACTACACGTGTAAACGTGGAGAAGAGGTTACGGAGAACCGATAAAATTGTGGCTTGAGAAACAAAAATGTAACTGGGTTTTCTTCTTACGATAGTACACAACTCTGCAACAAGTCAAATGGAAAGAACATTTACATACTTTTAACATTGCCCGTGGTAGTGTAATGTTATCTTTCTCAGAATTATGTTTTTTGTACACCGTACCGTAAAGCTGATGGCCAACTAGTTTGAAATTAGCAACAAAGTATACGAAAATGGAATAAAAATATGTGGTGTGAGGCAGGGTTCTTTTCTAAAATTAGCAGCAATCAAGTAAATTTGAGAGGAAATTGTAGGATTGCGAATTTTCAAACGGTAGAAAAATAAAATAATAAATTGTAAATGCGAATACGCTGTTGGCAATGTGTACTTTTCTTAATAAATTGAAAACATGCTTATTATGCCTGCTAGGTTCTTGGATTTTTTTTTTCAAATGATTGACAGCAGTTGATAAAATATATATTCAAAACACACATGTACCTATGCTACTGGAGGGTATTGTTAGCGAAACCGGTTCCACTCTTACTTCTTCATCGCTGTTTCTCGTATCTGGTGCAAGTAAAAACATTAAAAAATGTAGTAATTATTATTATTCATGAATGTTGACTGTATCCATTAGATTTTTGTTTCTTCATTTTATGCTTTTACATTTTTATATTAATTATTCGTCTACTCTCGATCTCATTATAAGCATACGTTTTTGTTTTAAAACTATTTACTGTGTATACAAAATGCAAAATATGATAATTTTATTAATTATTTTTGTTTTTATTCTATTCTGATTTAATCTCATAGGATTTCGTATTTTCTTCTTAATGGAAAATAAACAGTCCAAATTCCAAATGAGTTTTTTAACGTTTTTTTGATCAATAATCTTTTCACCGGTGCAAAACGTTTTTACTGGCTTTCATGGGAAAATTGAATTTACACGCGCAGACAATTAAAATTGTGGTCATGCTCAATGCTTTATTGTTGTTATTACCTCTGTCTCTCTTTTATTTTCAAGTCACATAATATCTTATCTCAGGTTAATCTTGAAACAAGTCTCTGTTTACTCTTTTCCTCTTGTGGTACGAACGACCACTTTCTCATTTCAAAACGGAGATGAGCTTTCACAAAATTCACCACAGCATTTCCCGGCATACAAAAATAATCATCAAATAATAATTATGAAAAAAGCCAATTAAGCCCAAAAGAGATGTCGCTAATAAATCAACTATATATTATGCACGTTCATGTTTACACATGTATTGCTGTTGTACACTCATCTTAATAGGTAATGCAAACCTCATCAAATTTTAGGGAAAATTTTCAATTATCACATAATACTTTACGTATCCGGTTGAAATACCACCTACTCCAAAACTTTTAATTTATGTATTTTGTTTTTAAAATGAACTAAATCACGAGTTTTTTAAAAACTTAAATATCATACCTATTCTTTTTGATTTGCACCAAAATCCGAGACACACACAGAGCCGTCTTTATTCGTCCAACTTTGTTTCATTATGTTTCCCTTGCCAGTTCTTCCCGTAATCATCTTGAAATCAAGATAATGATGAGCATGAAAGCGTGTGGTATAATAATAATAATTGATACTCATGTTTTTTATAAACTGTACAAATACAACACGATCAAAGATATGGTGGTGTCTATACTTTCGGTGGTGGTGGTGGTGTAACAATTGTAACAATACTGGGCATATTTTTTTTCTTCTTATGCAAAAAATAGAAACAAGATGACCATTAGTGCGGGTAAAGAAAGGAATCATCAAGGCAGGCTATTATTATCATCATTATTATTTTTCAAGTGTTTAAAAAAAAATGGAATTGCTGATGGAACTCGTTTATTCAAGAAATATAATAATAATATGTAAAAAAAAAAGTAGCTGCTACAACATTAATAATAATAATAATATCCGTTTATTCCTCTACAGTCGGCTAGAATTCAAAACAAAAAAAGGTCATTGTATTTTGGTTTTGTTTTTATTCGAGTTATCGTTTTTTTTTTAAAGAGAGGGAAAAATATTTTTGAATATTACTAAAATGTTGTAATCTTTGTTGTTGTTGTTGTCGAATAAAAATATTCTACCAGATACAAGACTTGTTTTCTGATACATTGAATGATATGAAATAATGTTTTTTTTACTCAAGAGCAAAAAAGTTGCGTACTAACTAATACAAAACTTAATGCGGAGGTCGTTGCTTTTCCTAGTCCCCACGTGTCTGCTGTTCAATGACTTGCTATTATATACACTCTATTCTAGAAGTAAACTACTAGTAGTAGCAATAAAATTATCGAGATCCGATATAAATGCCAGGAAAAAAATTATGAAAAAAGTTCAGCTAGAGTAACAGAGTTTGTTGTTACAATAATGGTACCGTCGCCACTCTTGATGTTTTTGGCGAGGAAACCCATACCAGATTTTTGCATACTTAAAATTATAGTTCATGTTTGAGGTTGTTAGTTCTAGTAGTCAGAAACACTTAGTATAATTCTACTCAGATAACTATTATATAGCGGCTGCTCATTCGGTTGATCATTTGTATTTGTACATGAAGGCATTATGATCAAAGGACTAGAAGAATCTTTTCAATCAACTTGTCTGCTTGAAGATATAAAAATGATGATAGGTAGCAGATAATAAAAAATGTACTTGTTTGTAGTTAGTGCGTCCCACCTGTTGTTATGCATGCATGTTTGTTGGAGACAAAGTCAAGTTCAACTTTCTTATAATCCCGGCCTAAATGTTTCTGAAAGATTTTACTATTTTGCGCATATAGCGCAAAAAAGTAGCAAGAACTTTTACTTTACGGTTTTGTTTGACGTCGTAACTAATTTAAGCAAGTAAAAAATATCAAGCATACACTTTAAAATAATTGATAATTCTGAGAGACTAATGTAATGGATGAATGGCTTTGCGTACTAAGTTCAAGACTTAAGTCCCAACTTTTATCAAGGGCATGCATATGCATCCCCAGCCCAAGCAGAAAAAAGTTACGGACAACAGATGCCAATAAACTGACAACTAGTGCACTCATCATCTTCTCTCTCTCTTTTTTTTACAGATTTTTGAGTTAAAAAACAAAATAAGGTTTATGGTTCGAGTTCGAATACTGCCTCCTAAACCTGACCTATAACCTAACAGTATGTTAGAAGGCACTATTCGAATTCGAACCATAAACCTTAATTCAATCGATTTTTGTCATCACCAAACAGGAAATTTACTCTTTCCCTATATTTTAATTTTTACCTACCATTATTTCGGTGGGATGATTAATTAGATTGTTCAAGTTTTAAAGTACAAATTATGAATTATAATCGAACAGTGTTACTAAAAATATATATTACTTTATTTTAGTTTTATTGCAACTACTGCATTTTTAAAATTTATAATATCGATATAATATTTTAATTTTTCACCCTGCTGTCAAAACAGCAAGACACAAGACTAATTTAAATAAAAAAGATGAATAATTAATTCTGATTTGACAATTTATTACTGAGTGGAAAAAATATAGCAGTTTCTTATAGACGTCAGAGAAGTATAGCCAATGAACTTTTACACTTGACCTTGGTACCTTACAAACAAAAGTAGATACTATCGGTACATTTTTTCAATAATATCCCTTCAGTGTATTTAAGTGTAGATGCATCATGGATGGATATAAAATTTGAATTTTTATAACTTTATTAAAAACTTGAATAGTAAATAATTTGATTACAAAAATGCAATATCCTTGTCGTTTATGTTGTAAGTGTAGACGCATCATGGATGGATATAAAATTTGAATTTTTATAACTTTATTAAAAACTTGAATAGTAAATAATTTGATTACAAAAATGCAATATCCTTGTCGTTTATGACGGGGTTAGTTTTTTATGAGAAAATTTATATGAACATGGACATGAAAATTATTGTGCTGTGATAGCTATATGATGATGATACGGGATGTTTAATTAACACTGGGCAGAAACAACAAAATGTTGTACTAGTTGTTGCATAACTCATTTAAGTACATGAATAGTTGTGCGGTTCTAATATAAAATAGCATATGCAATATGTGTTTATTGACTTTTTATCGGATTTTTACTGCGGTGTTATTGTTGTATCATCAATAATTACTGGGCTCTAAAACTTTCTGGAGTAATAATGAACGCTTTAGCTTGATCGGTTTTTATTGTATCCATCTAGATTTTCCAATTAAATAAGTAACAAGAGGGGAAAATCTGTATCAAATTTTGGTGCGCCCTGTAATTACCAATTTCGCTTGTGGGGATACTGCGTACGATATATATGTTATATGATCTACAACTCATTTAGGTAATAAAAAACGAACACAAAGTTGTTTTCTGTTTTAACTTATATAAAAAGTAAGAAGCACACAAACATTTTTTTTATCTCGTCAACTCAAGTCAAGATAAATTAGACTTAGTGAATGTGTGGAGCGACAAGACACAGGAGGACAAACTAACTGCCGAATAAAACAACGTCATGTACGTGTACATCTACAACAAAAAGGTTCTGTCACCCACCCAACATTTTTTAAATCTTTATGTTTACTTTGTCAGGATGTTTTTTTAATACTTTTGTACAGGCTAGATGATGTCGGCGGTGGTGGTAGTAGCAATAGCAATGACATTTCACGTAATGCAGTGGCATCGCATGCCATATGCCTTCCTATATTCAACTTATTATTAAGCTTAGCAGTGTAAGTAGTAGTAGCGTTTATATGTATTATCTCGTTAGGAGACCCATGTCATTAAATTAAAGCGTGATGGGAGAAGTGATAAATGAATCCTGCGGCGAAAAATGTGTGTGCCATGCAGCCCTCTTGATTCTTGCCCATTTATCATTTACATTCTACCCGTTTTCTCTTTTCGATTGTAAAGAAAATTGGTTAAAACGAAATGAAAATGTCAGTAATGCTGTCTACTTTGTGCTGATATTTGCATGGCCATTGTGATCGATATGCGAGCCTTATCACAAAACAACTACACCATTATGTGTTTGCATGACTTGTCCTTTGACTCAATAATAATTAGCTTAGAGTCATTGTGTATAGATTACCAACTCGTCGGATCGGATGACTATATGATGACGTTTTTACGAGCCTGGTTTTCAAAAGACAAAAAGTTCTTGTCTTGTCATCTTTTTCGCGCGTAAATCATTCCACTCAAATAATTTACATTTCAAGAAAGTGAAAGTTGATGAATTATGCATACACAGTACACAGTAATGTATTGTTACTTATTTGACATCGAAACAGAATCACGTGCACGCCTACCGACATCCACAACTTTTTTTCCCTTCTTCTTCCCATTTGCTTATCTATGTATTTTGCCAAGATAACTTATTATTCACCACGGCCAAAGTTTAGTTTTTCGCAAATAAAAAAAACAGGGAATTACATGAGCTCATTTTGTACTCCTGTCATCTTTTAAAGATAACCTCACATACATAATTTTTAAGTGTTGTTTGGTTAAACTTGTAAAAAGCAATTCAATGTTTTTCTCATTGTAATATGATATATACCCACCGCTGTGCTAAAAAAGAGCTTGCATTTGCAACCCAAGTCATTCCACTTTTTAGCCGTCAACCGAGAAAGAAAAGTACATAAATACATCAATCCAATCCACTATATACTATACTCGTTTAATTAGTGTTGTCCATCGAACAATAATTAGATCCCATCCTTAAAAGGAGCGCTGTGCATTATTAATGCAGACAGAGAGCAACACACAACAGCTCGAAGCAGTGGAACGGATGCAGAAATCGCACTGCTGCAGTTGAGGTATTTGAGAGAGAAAAAAACTAACTTTTTCTTCATTGTTGTTCCGGTATTGTGTAGTAAGAGCATGTCTATTTTATGTCTATCCATTTGAGGTAGTCATTTGATTGAGAC
>JAHZNC010001953.1:0-12415 GCA_027744095.1 Zhuqinia jingwanae | reverse complement strand
AAAATGAATGGAACAAAACGAGAATTTTGAGGGAAGCAATTGAGACTGGAAATGAATTTTTAACTAATGTTGATTACGTCAGGTATGTTTATGTAAATATACTCATTTTTAAACGTTATTTTTGCTTTATTCATTCATTCGGATTGTTTTATTGTTTCAGCGGAAGTGTAAGTCTCATCCGATTTTTTTTCAAAGAGCCCACTATTGTGCAATATAAACAGGATGTGCTTTACACGGGAGGGGAAATATTTTGTTAGTTGGCAGTTTTTTATACTAAAAATCACTTCATGCGTACATACTAACATATTTTTATTTTTATAGCATGTATTTATGAAATGTATTTTTTTTTTAAATAATAGTGTACATTTCCGGAATTATGTGTCTTTGTATTGGATTCTCCATGCTGCCCCCATTTTATTTCTTTGTCGTGCAGACAAAAGCTCATTTGAAGCGATGTGGTCAAGAAGGGGAGATAAAATTAAAATGCTAATTAGTTTGAGAAACGTTTAATGGGTAGTTGAGATGTTAGATAGTAGAGTAGAATAAATGAGTTAAAATGTACGATTTCTCATTACCTTGGGGATAAAATATACATATTGCTTTGAATTAGATCTGAGGAAAAAATGACAAAAAATACTTTTCTGAAAATAATTGACGGAGTGAATAGGTACGTTGTTTACGTTTTTTACTTGTTTTTCCTCAGCGTCAAAACTCTAGCATTTTACTTGTGTACGCATTTTTGTCACTTGTAACCGATATAAAGGTTGCGAGCAACTATCAAGATTAAAGCTGATGAACTTGACATGAATTCGCATAAAAGTATTGTATTTATTTATTCGTATCATCATATTTGTAATGCTGTTATCGGTTAGATCATAGTTAATCTTCTTCAGCCTTTTTGCTAATAAATAAAAAGGACGATCGCTTCTCAGTCTTTTAAAATCATCACTTACCGCCGCTTTGGTTAAGGTCAAAATCAGAGTTAAACGACCAAACTGTGCAGGTCTATTGGCTAGATCAAACTGTTCATGCGGCTGATGTCAAAAAGTACTGACCTATGGGCTAAGATCAAACTGTATAGGTCCATCCGTTGAAATCGAGTTGTACAGCATATCGGATGAGATCAAAGAGGAACCGGCCTATAGGCTAAGATTAAAATGTACCGGCCTGTCGGCACAGAACAAATGGTAGCGGCCTTTCAGCTAAGAACAAAGTGTACTGGTCCTGTTACAATCACATCTCACCCTTTGGGCTAACATCAATCATTTCTCGGTCTATCGGCTAAGATCAATCCTCTCTCGGTCTATCGGCTAAGATCAATCCTTTCTCGACCTATCGGTTAAGGTCAAACCATTATCGGCATTTTGACTCAGATCAAACCTTTTATCGACCTTTTGGCTAGGATTAAACCCTTACCAGCCTTTTGACTAAGATCAAACCAACTAAAATCACACCTTCATCTGCCTTTTAACTAAGATCTAAAACATCTCGGCCTTTCGGATAAGATCAATCACTACTCGACCTTACGGATAAGATCAATCCCGACTCGGCTTTTCGGATAAGATCAATAACATCTTGCCCTATGGGCTAATATCAATCACATCTCGGCCTCTCCACTGATATCATCGTAACCAATAATTTTCATATGACACTTGTGTACCACCTTAAGAAATCACAGTGGTTTAGTAGCCAGCATTTCAGCATAATATTTTGGGGCATACTGAAATTTTAATTTCAATATTTATCTTACTTTAATTTAATGCAGGGACCGTGAAATGTATTTGCGTTACAATATCTATCTCTCAGAAAAAAGAAAGTGACAGGTTCCAGGTTTTGAGATTTTATATATTTTATTCGTTTTTAGTTGGTTTTCAAAATAAATGAATATTATATTGATTTCTGCTTCGATGCATGTAATGTATTACTATTTACAAAACTTGTATGCTTTCATACTCTAACAAGCAGAGTATTTATATCATAGACTTTTGTTGTAACTAACATTCAAAATGGATTATGCTATTAGCTACACTGATTCAGTATTGTTTTACATAGTAGTATAATTTGTATTGCTAACTTAGTATAACATCATCATGAATCATCTTCACAGCGTAGGTATTTACTTATCATTTATTCCTATTACACTGGTTCTTTGATTATTTTATTTCTTACCCAGCGATTCATGTCATACTGACATGCTCAGCTTGTCGCAGTCGCTTGTCCCATTTTTATCATATATTATGTACATTGAAACTGAATCAGTCTTAATGAATGAGTTAGTGAATAAATATAGTAGGATTTACATTAATTATAATAAATAAATAATGAATTAACTGCCCCAAAAATTAAAATAGAGCCAATGTAAGACTGATATATAACTGTTATAATACCAGTTACACCAACAGAAAAGAAATAGAAACGATGAAATGAATACATAATTTTTATATCCTACTTTAAAATGATAGATTGCGTGCAATATTTTGAAACCATGTTCCATTTTTAATGAAGCAATAGTAAATTAAGTGTGAGATTGTTCGCAAAATTCTCCAAGACCAATGGAGTAAGCCTATCCACATAATTGGATCCTCCCAGTCCTACTTTTAGAGGGCAACAGGACCGTAAAAACTTTCTTTTCCATTTGGTTTCCTTAATGTTCCAACCATCAGGACCCAAATAACGTGATCGTTTGACTGCCTCTACAGAAATTTCCGAAAACCAAAAAACCCTTGCCTGTAAGCCAAATATACAAACCAGGCATAGGCCACATCCAACACTGTTATATAGAAAGAATCCCAAAACCAGAGTTGATGCAAAATCCCCTTTCGAAAGGGATATCACTCCTGCCTGATACGCTCCCTGTAATGTTATATCAAGAACAGCATACATTCCCAAAATGGTAGGCAGCCGAAGATCCTTGGCTATGACAACAACCACTTGAAAAATTCGGTAACGCCTGATCAATTTGTTGTGTTGGGTGATTGTGTCTGACGACGATGCCGTCAATATGCGCTTCATGTATGAATCCAGACAAATTTTCAAATGTATCGCTGAAATGATGAGCAACACGGCGTTTACAAATGGGATGATGTAAATGACAAATGTAAACATCCATTGATTGAACAGGAACACAAGTAACTTTTTCAGTAGTTCCATTGTAAAGAAATTATATGGTTGTTGTGTGGTATTAGCATTTCCGGTGTAGCATGTTTCCAGCAACCAGTATCCAGCCAAGGAGGGTTTGCAGGGGTCATTCCAGTGTACCGCGTAAACAAAAACCCAAGCAAAAAAAGAGACCCAAGGTACGAAAACGTGAGCAAAAGTCAAGTTTGCCTTATCCATTGTTGTGATGATGACAGGAGTATTTTGATTGCCTTGGATGTCTTGACGAAGAACAGTTCCGAGTTTAACATGACCATTTAAATAGCTAACCAAAAAATGCGCTTGTTTGTTAAGAATCATAGTAGCAAAGTTGAATGGAGGCAGCAACACCACAACAACCAGCACAAGTAAGTTATCAAATATTTGTTTGCTTTCTGCGACGACAGCGTCCTCGTTTGAAAGTGACGTTTGATCGTAAAGCTTGTAGTTGTAATAGCTTTGAGCTGCAACGAGGAGGACTCCGGCCAAAGCAAGGTAGCTTTTTAAGCTCACAAGTTTGCTCTTCATTTTGTACTTGTCAACCAGCTCAAATCTTTCTTGGTCTTTGTTCCAGCGAACAAGCACGGAGCTAGAAAACTCTGCAAGTTGGCTAACTACTCGGGAGAATGATGAGGGGTGGGTTAGCCAGATTGTTTCCTTTTTGGCGAGTAGTAATTGCTGGGCTTTTAGAAGATATCCTGTGCACATTTTTTTTTACAAATTTTCCAATAAAAACTTTGCAAGTGTTTTTTAAAGCAGACAAAAAACAAGCGGGCTGATAAATCGGGCTAGCTTTGTTATAATACTGGCCAGCAGTGATGCCCTCCAACGCTTGCTCTATATAAAGTTTGGGTATGTACATATGATGCACTGTAACGTTACGTAAATTCTAATTAAAAATTTATAATCACATGATGACGGACGACGGAAAAAGGGTAACTTAAAACATGCATACTTAATTCGGCTTTTGGGGTACGATGAAAATGTAATGAAGCACTGAGCCGCGGATGAGACAGAATGGCTTTCTTGAGTAATTATTAATGATTGTTTTATCATTCCATCCCTTAATAAAGTAATAAAGTTAACCTTAAACGAAAAAGAGGTTGTAAATTAATTACGGTCGCAAAGAGAAGAAAATGCAAAATATATTTTTCGCAGCCAAACTTCTTTCTCATAGAATTGTATAATAATTTAATGGAATGATCAAATGAAAACATTTTCTGTCGTCTTGATGGACAGGCGCAAGAGAAAAAACGTTATTATTAAACAACTGCTTTTTGGTTCAAAGCGAGCAATGTTTAAAACTATCTATCCAGAAATAAATCATTTATAAACCTGCTGCCAGTTTTAAACTTTTTTTTGCTTGAAATACAATATTAATCTAATATTCAGTCTTTGTTCTTGTTTTACGATGGAATGACTAAAAGGTTTGTATACAGGAATGCCCGTCATCGGGAAGTATTGGTTTTAAGTTCCATATAAAATGCCGTAGTGGGGTTTAAATTTTTTATATGATTTGTAATGTTAATAAAACCCGCTTACTCCGGGAAAAGACTTTTATAGATGGAAGCGATCCCGACAAAAATAAATATTGAAATCTCATGGCGCCTTTATAATGATTATTTTTAAAAGAGTTTAATGAACACGTACAGATTCAGCTAAACCAAAGTGGAAAATTGTACGTAACAAGACGATCATTATAATAATGACAGGTAGGTATAAACTTGTACCGATTCAATGAGAATTATTCCTTTTTGAGACAGTTATAATACATTCAAAATATCAAAATGCGCAAGTGGATGTGGTGATGTTTTAAATGCTAAAGTACTTATGTCAGAAAATGAATGAAATTCAAAAAAAAATTAAATTTTAATGTAGCAAATTTTTTGACCAACGCTAACTTCCAGGAAATACTTTATTTATGCTATTATTGCTTAAAATCGTAAAAGCTCCAAGATACTTCTGCAATAAAAAAAGATGCCATTATGGTTTTAGCATAAACACCAATTTCTTTATGAAAAATATTATAAATGCTTAATCGGTTTTCGTAAACGGGGTTTGATTAAAAAATCAATAAGTCAATAATCAATCCTATCAAAAAAAAATTGGTGATATAAAAAAATATTTTGCGCATAATTTTTGTAGCATTTCTACTATTAATTTATGTAGGAATCCAAAAACTTACACTGCCAAATTGTAAGCCAAATTTTTACTACACTTAGTTTGTTACGGTAGCTGAAAATAAAATCGAATCGAAAATAATTCCAAATCAGTTTTTAACATTTGCCTTAGATCATCATAACTCTATTTGTTTCCAGTCCCTTCATCACACACACACAAGGGGAAGTTATGAAGGTAACTTTTCCCCCTTTAACCTATTGCAACATTGCAAGTAAGTGGCATATCATTCAATTCACTCTGAGCTACGTATTTAAAAGTCATACAGCTTTATGAACTTCCGAAAGCATAAAAAATGACGAAAAATTACTTTTTATTTGTTGTAATATTCTAGCCGCTTCCCGTGGTTACTCTTTGAGTTTCAATTTGAATTGTTTTTGTTCAACATGTTGGGTATACACATAAGAATTAATAATATGAGGAACATTTATTATAATAATTGGTTTTATTGTCACAGAGTATTTATACCAAATGTACCGGTTTAGTTGTTTCATTTCTAGTTTATGGAAGTTACGCAGAAAAATGATTTTGACATTTTTGTCAAAGAAATTGCTTAATGTTATGTATGCATATTCTGGCAATTTTTATTCCAGAACCGTCGTCTTTAAAATAAAAAAATCATAATACATCATTAATTGTATCGGTCATCACGTTGGCTAATTTAAAAAAAACAATGTGAAAAGTCTGTCATATCTATTTCATATATAAAAAAGAATTTTTTAACCAGTAAGATAAATAATAGTCAATTCTGTAAAAGTAGCGAGTAAAATGACTTTATTATTTTAAATTTACAGAAAAACATTTATTTTGTGTTATGAATGGAAGCGTTATTTTTTTAGAAAAGAAAAAATTACAAGTAAATACAAGTAAATTGGATACCAAGCCAAACAGACTTGTGGTGCCTGAAAAATAAATCTGAAGTAAAAAACCCATCCATACTCTGGATTTTGTATTTCACGGTAGCTGAAAATAAATGGAATTGAAAATAATTCCAAATCAGTTTTGGATTTATTGCCGTTCCGCTCTAAATCTTTACAACAAGTTGTTCAGGTTTCTGGATAAGAAAGAATCGTAGGTCCTACAATGGGACGATTCTTTGGAAACATTCACCACTTCCAATGTGCAGTCTCCGTCTTACTGGAAGTGGTATTTTAACGTATTCATATAGCTGTTGCACTCATTGGATATGGCTCATGTGTGACGATATTGATCACGGCAAAACAACATGATCCCCATCGCTGCGGCTGCATTTGCGGCAATGTACACACTTCTTTGGGCAGAGGCTATTGTCATTGTCCGAAAAGCAGACGAGATCGTTGATGGATTCAAACGATTGAAAAGACTACGAGAAAAATTGGGACGCCACATTGATGGAAAAATTTTAAGCCAACAAAATAATATCGCCTACCAACGCTTCCATTCCGTTTTCTAACTCGTTCACTTCTTCGTTGTTTGGCCCCTATTCCACCATTTCTGACGCCTGCAGAAGTGTACGTCAACTTGGACCCATTCAGCTACACTTTTCCCAAACTACTTCCCTCTTCTTCACAAGCCACCAGAATTCTTATTCTAATATTGCGGATAATTTTTTCTTTAATTTGTGTTTCCAAAGCTTGTCCATTTTTTGCCTTTTTCTTTTCCCTGATTACTGGTTTGAGTTGCATCTTTGTGCACTGGAAATCCTCCACCAAATACCTACCGGAAGACGGTATGACAACACATTTTTAAATGGTATACCCGTCTGCAAATTTCACTCCAAGGAGTCAGAAGGCCTGTGGATCTACTTTTTGGGGTTCTAATGGGCACTGGATTTATTATTTTTGTGACTTGCAATGTTGCAACAATTAAAGCTTATAAGTTAATACCCATGGTTGTATACTTGATATTGTGCCCCACTGTTTCTTTTATTTTTTGTATTTTTGATTAGTTTTTTCGTACCTATTGCAATAAATGCAATAGAGCCACACACCAGATCAGCTCAAACGATACGAGAAAGAAAAATGGATTTCCGGTTGGCATGGGACGCAAATAAAGGTGGTGTCCGGAAGCAAATTGCAATGGTAATGAAGAAGGAGCACAGCTCAATTTTGAAACGGTACAATGCCCTGCAGCCCACTGGAATGAGTTGTGGAACATTTTACCCTCTGAGGAGGGGCTCAGATTTAGTCTACTTGTATTTCACATTTCTTCGCTCAGTGGATGGAATTCGGAATTTGCTACTTTCAATTTCTAACTAATCATTTTAAATAAATAAACGTAACTTATCAGAATTTAAACAAAAATTTATCAGGCTAAATTGATTTTCATTCTAATCAATATTTTTTGTCCAATATGATAAAAGTCAAATTTATATTTTTTGTAAATTTTTTAGACCTTTAAGCAAAGTCCTAGAAAACAGGCCTAGTGTACATAACGCATTACGGGTAAATTTTGCATTTGATCGACAATATGTGCTCTTGCGTCCTTCTAATTCCGGTGATATTTTCATTAAATTGTACAACATAGTAATAATTGCGAAATAAAAGTAGTGCGAATGTCATTTATTTTATAAAATAAACTTTTGCTGATCACCCTGTTTAGTATTTCATGTTAATTCTGTAAAACTTTTCTCATTTTGAGTATGGGTATGTAAACTTGATAGTGATTTAAAACACTTGAGGAAATGCGCATACAATATAGTCTATGTTCTAATATTTGTTGTCATCATAAAATTTATGATGGCTAAGATCGAAACAGCAGCTGTCAGAGTTCGGCCTGTTGGCTAAGATCAAAACCGCACTGGGGGTGTGTCGGCTAAGATCAAACACGCATTGAGGATTTGTCGGCTAAGGTCAAAACCGCAGTGGTCGGAATTTGGCCTGTCGGCTAAGATCAAAACCGGAGTGGGGCTTTGTCGGTTAACATCAAAACCGCAGTGGTCGGAATTCACCCTGTCGGCTAAGCTCAAACCCTTAATGACTGTCTTTCAGCTTAGATCAAACCCACAGTGGTCGGAATTCTGCCTATCTGATGAGATCAAAACCTAAGTGAGCGAAATTCGGCCAACTTAAATATAAAAGGGAAGTGTAGGATCAGTCATTAAGCCTCGGCATTTTGGCTAAGACCATAATTATCGCAGTTTCCTTTTGGCTAAGATCAATCCCCCTCGGCATTTTGGCCAAGATCAATTTCCACTCGGCATTTTGGCTAAGATCAATTTCCACTCGGCATTTTGGCTAAGATCAATCCTGGAAAACTCACTCCTACTCTTGGCTAAAATAAAAGAGGCCGCGCTCGTTTTTACCATTTTACCCAAGATCCAGGTTGCAGGCGGCTTGCTTTTCAGTCTTCTGGATGAATCGTTTCTGGACATGTTGACTAAGATCAAAGTGGGATTGCTGACTTTTCGACCTTTTGGCTAAGATGAATCCGGCTACAGAGACCTGGTTGCGTTTCCTTAAAATCAAAATGGGAGTGATGCTATTTTTGGCATGTTGGCTAAGATCAAAGTGGGATTGTTGGCTGTTTGACCGTTTTAGCATAGATCATAGTGGTACGATGACACCGAAAACTACCCCACTATTTAGTAGACATTTTTAGATGGCTGTAAAAGAATTCCCTTTAATAGTAACTAAATATTCAAAAAATATTAAAATTTCATTTTATTTTTGAGGCATAGAAAACCCTACCCAACAACATTTATTGACTTGGTGTAAAGGATCACAAGAAAAAAAAGAAAAATTTGTTAGATATATAGTTTTGATGATGGTACCCCAGAAAAATGAATGGTCGTAAAAAGAAGGAAGTCATTGGATCTTTTTTTGTTATAACCTCTTGTTACTAGTACTAACTACAGAAAGCGTTTAAACTGTAGTTAAGGCGATTATGACTCACCACTGACTCTGAATAAATCAAGGAGTTGACCGAACTGGATACTTTTTTGCATGTAGGTTGCATTCGTCATAGAACCATATCGAAATTAATAGTAGTTTTTTTATATTATTTTTTTCCTTCATGTTCATATGCATTTTTCTGTCTACAATTATAATATGTACAATTATAAGTAGACATTTTTTGGCTAATGTGTACAATTATAAATTGGATTATCCTTGCATAATATTAACAGGTTTGATGATTCATAATTTCAATTGGGAGTCGTTGAGGAGACATAATTTGGCAATATCTTCAGGTGTAATTGGTGCATCTACAATTTTATAAAAATAAATTCTTTTTAAATTTTATAATTCCCAATAATTAAGCAAATTTATACAAATTCTTCTTTAAAATCAATAATTATTAGTTACCCATTTCAAACCAGTCCTTATTTCCGGAATCCTTTCTAGCGGAAGCAATAGCGTTTCTCATGGCCAACACCAGTGCATACGCAGAGTCCGTGCTAGGCTCTCCAGTTGCTGGCAGGTAAAAATGTAGTAACAATGTTTGTTAACATACCAACAATAGGAACTAATTACATACCAAATCATCCTAGTTTTTTAAAAGTCAATATACATTTTGATCTTAACACGCCATGTGGATTTGGGTTATTGCTCAATAATGTAATATTGAATACTTCCGGAATATCCTTGATCTCAGGAACTTTATAATCCTATAGGAATTATATCGCCAATCAAACAAGCATTATCATTTTTTAAACAATTATAAAACAAGAGACAAGTTAAAGGGAAAATAATCCTAAGGAGTACTATTTTAAAATTACCCAGGTTCCATTTGTCAATAGTTTCCCTGTGTTTTCGTCATGCACCACTTTTTCTGTTGTCCAAACACCTTGCCCCATAATGTATCCTCCTTCAACTTGCCCCAGATCCACGGCTGGACTCAGACTTTTTCCAGTGTCCTCGTAAAGGTCAGTACGAACAATCTGTAATCATAAAGCATTTTTAGCAAATGCGCAATCAGTTTCACAATAATAATGAAGTGATTTTTAAATTTAAAAAATGACTACAAATTATACCTTGTATTCTCCAGTTAAAACGTCAATTTCCACTTCCGTTAAATTTAAAACCCATACGTCATATCCCTCAACTTTATCTTTTGCAGTGGGTCTAAAATATTTCATATTTCAGTTTCAAATCAAAATTTTTTGGATCCTGTCTTTAAATTTATTTTCCTAAAAAAATTATCACGAACAGCAATAGCATACGTACGTATAAGAAGCTGTAAGTTTGACTTTGGCACTGTGCGCTTCTGCAATTAGCTTTTCCCAGGAAGGATTCTCCAGTTTTTCCAAAATGGGTCTCAGATTTTCTCGGATCTCTTCACACGCTTTCAATGCTGACTATAACATAACATATATATATGATCACCCGGAAAATTAATTACGACCCAATACTTAAAGTCTATTGCATCCAATCAGACTTTTTTAATTTACTTACATAGCACACGAGTTCACTAGCAACTGAACCACTGGTCATAGAACCATTTGCTGCTACAAAATTATTTGCCGGCTTCACTTTTACTCGATCCAAAGGAATATTCAGGGACTCAGCTACGGTTTGGATAACCTACTCACAAAAAAATCCAGCAATTGTATTATTATTAACGTATCACCATAACGTACAATTTGTGTGTATCCCAACAAATGAATCAAGCACCTTTGTATTAATTCCTTGTCCCATTTCCGTGGCTCCATGACTCACAGCCACATGCCCATCCATGTGGTAAATGGCGATAGAAGTTGGATATTTTTTTACCCCGTATTCAATTGGATACCTAACTGGAATAACCGCCATGCCACGTTTCTTCCATCTATTTTCCTGTTAAAAGACAAACAAAGGCCTCATTATCATTAAAAATTGGCAATATCAATTGACATATTTTCATTTCATATAAATTAGTAAAACCTTGTTGAATGTTTCAATGAATTCCTTCCGAGCGTCATAATCAGCGTCCGATTTCATCGTTTCAATAATTTGTGGGATTAAATTATAACCAGTGTATATTGGGGAACAACCATACAAAATCGCATCCCCAGTTTCTAAGAAATTAACTTTTCGAACTTCCAGAGGATCTTTTTTAAGATAATTGGCAATATGATCCATTATCCATTCAATGGTAGCAACAGCCTTGAGGCTGCCGGGACCGCGGCAAAATGTATTTGCGGCTGTATTTGTTGCCACAAAATGTGTTCCAACTTCCCATCCAGCTGCCTTGTAAGCATTTTGTAGATACATAATTGCAACAAACAAAGTCGGCTCATTAGCTGCATATCCTATGTTTTCACAAATAAACAAACAGTTAATGCCAATTTGCTCCCATTTTTCAAATACATGACAATTTTTATTTTTATAAACCTGCGTCACATGTCAAATCAACTTTCAAACTCCCGATTCGACCATCTTCATCAAACGAAACCTAAAAATAATACTTTTTCATCATTGCCATCATCATCATCATCATTTACCCCCATTCATTATCCAAATGAGCTCCAGTTGAATATTACATCTATTTACCTCATAAGGTATACGATAAGGGCACCTCCCACCCAGCATGGACATGTTCGTTTCCAAATCCAAGATAAGCCTTACTGGACGATTGGTAACCCAACAGGAAACAGCACATGCAGTTGCACACTTTGTCGCGGGGGATGCCCTAATATAAAGTTGGACCACTTTAGCAAATATTTTTATATACTGATTGATTACATGCTATTCTAAGAGCGGGGTACTCAAATGTGTTCATGTTTGGTACACAGGTACATTTGGGCACTACTCAAAACCCTATTGATTTTCATGCCCTCCATCTCCCCCCCCGGAAGACTTAGTTATAAAGGAAATTTTTTTGCTTACTTTCCCCCAAAGCCCCCTCCAAGTCGACGAACTTGTACATTAACACCATTAGACGGAATTCCCAATACTGAAGCGATAGTGTTTTGGACATGATCCATGCACTGTGAGCTGATGAATACATCAATCCCATCTTCTGTTGGATGACAAATGATGCTTTGGGTTTCCATATAAAAGTGTTTTTGTCCACCCACACGCACATTCCCCTTCAAAGTATGAGCTACCTTGATGTTTTCAATTGGCTTGGATTTGTGCGTTCCAACTGTTTGCTTTTCATATACCCCGTCTGCTTTTGCCTTTTCAATTGCCTTGTCAATGCT
>JAHZNC010001952.1:0-12982 GCA_027744095.1 Zhuqinia jingwanae | reverse complement strand
GGAGAGAGAGCCAGCTTAAGGCTGAAATGGAAATGGATTTTCAAGTAAAAATGTTGCAAACTCAACGCTATTTTTGATACATGACCACATATTAGCTTTATCTAAAGCTTTTCCGTGAGATGCTCTTGGGCTCGTGGGATTTTTATTTTTCTTAGAAAAAAATAATGATGAGGTCGATTAATGCATTTGGATATAGTATACAGCAATAGTAATAATAAAAATAATAAGCTGTTCCTTAAACTAAGTAAAATGCTCCTCTCATCTTCTTCATAACATAACCCATCCAATCATCATCTCTGCTGATGAAAGCGTTTCATACGCAGAACGATGACGAAAGGAGGGGAACATAGTATATAATTTTTGATGAATGCTTGCGAGCTAGCTAGTTAAGTATGCCTGCTTTTTTTTCAGCTAAAAGCCTCCATAATTATATTATCATGACATTTTCAAATTGTGGATGGAGGCGGTTTTGTAAGATGACTTTTTTTGTTCGATGCTCGTCGTAGCCACTTATACATGTGTACACGACACCAGAATATTTTAAATAAAATATTATGCTTCCATCCTGCATACATTTTCATATGACCCCGAAGTGTCGCCCGATGGTCGTGTAGGTATAAATATTGTTGCATTTTTTTGCGTTTATTATTGCTAAAAAAATGAAGAAAATAAAAAAAGGGAGACATGCTATATTAATATTTATTCTGTTTTCTTATCACTTTACATAAAAATCTGTATTAATAATAACGTAAAAAATAAAGTAGTTATCCTGATTTCTTCATGAAATGATGATTTCAGGGTCGCGCCTGTCACTGATTCTGGGGAAGATGCTGATCATCATCGCATCATGATCAATCCTAATGTTCAATCACACATATGTCTTCCTCGTATCATCATATAATATGCCTGATGAATGGAATAATGATAATATGTTGAACTAAAAATATTATTGCTTTTTATTACCGCAGTATCGCTATTTTAGCTAAACATAATTTTTTTTCCCAAGGCCATTCAATACATCAATGCATATCATCTTTAACTCATCGATACAACTTCCACATTGATCAACACGCTACTACGACGCATATTATCAAATTTTAGGGGAATTATTAATGTCGTTGCTGTCGCTGTTAAAATTTTTTTATAAAGAATTTAGTAATAAAATGCAATCCAAGTAAATAAATATTCATATTAAACAAGCAAAACAACAACTAAAAATTAGAAGTAAACATACAATCATACAGACAGCGCATATATTACTTCTTATAACTCATGAATTAGTCATCGCTACTTATAATAATAATCTAAACGTTAACAGCAGTTTAATATGTACCTAAGCATATATTTAAAAAAATTTGTAGCTTTATAACTCACTCTCTCATTAAAACAATATATTATTATGACCATGACCAGTTCACTGGAATTGATGGTGAGTTCGAAAAGAAACAAAGGAGGGCAACAGAACACACACACACATAAAAAAAACATGCACAACGAGATCTCATAATCCCAAATCCAATCAAATAAGTCAGTTGGTTCCTTACCATCATGATGATCATAATCCGTGCTTGAACAGGCAAAGAGGTTGGTCTCTGCCTCCTGCTGCACTGTATTCTTACATGATCTTCTGTATTAACTAACTTTATCATAATAAGCATTCTCCATTAATCTCCATTCTCTCTGCATTATGAGTTGTCAGATGTGTTTAATAGCATATTTACAAGGAAATGTTAAAATCTTTACTGA
This sequence comes from Zhuqinia jingwanae, assembly GCA_027744095.1. Classification (NCBI taxonomy): domain Eukaryota; kingdom Metazoa; phylum Arthropoda; class Collembola; order Entomobryomorpha; family Paronellidae; genus Zhuqinia; species Zhuqinia jingwanae. Next base: position 11,236 of record JAHZNC010001952.1, on the reverse strand, counting down.
TCTTGAAGTAACAAAAGTATTAAAAGCATGAAGTGTATCTGGTTAGGTTAGGTTAGTAATATGTATTCATTACAAATACGAAGCAGTGTGTGCAGGGCAATTTGAACTTCTGTAAATTTCATAGTTTCGACGATATTTACGCTTGCGGTGTCCCTCGTTAACTTTATACGTCAGTAAAACATAGATGACTACCTACCTATATATGTGAACATGGGAAGGGAGGGAGTCTGTTGGCAAAATCTCAGCACTTTTACAAGCTTGATTAGTTTTTTTTTGTAGGAAGAAGAAAAAAGAAAGAAAGAAGGAAAAAGAAAATTACTGTGAGCCTGATTGAGTAGATAAAAATTAATGATTGTTATTATTACAAGTCTACTACCTAAAGGTATACCACACTGCAACAATGGGTTTAGGCTACTAAATTAATAGAAGAACATAATATAGTAGGTTATATACAGCAGTGTACAGTGTTGCCGGCAAATTGTCTAGAAGCCCTGTTAAGGGAGGTTAGGACTACAAAAAATAAAAACATAAAACGTGTGCATTGCAGTTTGCAATATTGTCAGAGGTGTTGGTATGCTTTGGTCTTATTTTTATTCAGGAAAATCTTTGTTTGGCTCGTTCTATTGTTTATATACCTGTATTTTATATATAGTTTAGATTAGTGGGTAGTAACACGATACTATTGAACTGTGTTTCTTTTTGGATAGATAATGCCAAAGGGGCAAACAAATAGGTGATGTTATTTTATATATAGTTTAGATTAGTGGGTAGTAACACGATACTATTGAACTGTGTTTCTTTTTGGATAGATAATGCCAAAGGGGCAAACAAATACGTGATGAGAATGAGAAGGATTTTTATACATTTCTGCTGCGCACCATTATTTTAAGTATAACGTTACAGACAACCATGCATGTTTTCTTCTTTCCGTCCATGATTATTATTTGTTTCTTTTTTTAAAAATCCTACCATCATCATCTTTGCTGCTGAAAGTAAGCTCATCTTCATCTTGATTCTTGCGGTATAGCTACTATTATTTAAAGTAAATATTTGACCGCTGCACGTTCTTGGTAGGTTTGTAGGTAACAAGGAATCGGTAATAAATCCCCTCATTTTCTCAGCGTAATTACTGTCATTCCCTTAACTTAAATCGTGATTGCGTATACATTTTATTACTTTGTATATTATTACTCGATGTAACAGCGCTATATTGTTTATATTATTGTAGTGTAAGTGATTCTTTACTATAGGTATTGGAGTTGAAGTTGCTGACATATACGTAGGTATTTAGAATTACAACATATATTGATGCAACGATAGTATACCAATTTATGTGTGTTTGCCCACAAACTATATTAGACTGAAGCTGCATACTATTTATTATACGCATTTTTGGATGGGGTTGCATTGGAATTTTAAAACCTCTGGGCACCCTACCTTCACGAATGCCAAATCGACTGGAAATTATACCTACAAGTGCAAAAATGATTTCCTTTGATTTGACTGATAAAATTCCTGATAGTTACAAAAAAAAGGGAACGATGAACGAGTCCTTGAGAAAAATAAGTATATGTTCTCCTTTACACGGACGGAGACGCTTTCCTTATGCCACTTCATAATATATAACCTCATAATATGTATCATTAAATATTTGGGATATAACGCAAATGTTGCGATATTGCTGTCGACATCACATATCATATCTAGCCATCTGCTATCACACAACGTGGTTAATATTCTTTATAATGCTAAATTAGTTTGTGCTACCAAACTAAAATCCTCCCCCTCTCTTTCCAATTTAGCTCTAAGCCTATGTAAATAATACTAAAAATACATATTGATAACTGCATACTTTCTACTTTGTTAGCGCATCATTATTATACTACCACTATAGGCAAAAAACGCAACACAACAAAAGTAGATGATTTGCTGTATGAATATGAGAAATGATATTATTTTGTGCTGAGTTGTAAGTATCACATAAATTTAGACAACTACCTGAACAATCCGCCGTATTGCTCCCTAGTTTCTTTAAGCAAAATGAATAATGAACAATGTGATGACGATGACGATGACATAATATACAAAATGATATGCCTACATGCATAGTATGTACTTATAAATAGAGTTACGTTAGACTAACTAGCAAAATGGGGATTTTTTGTTGAATTGCTGGAATTTTTTGGAACAAATAAAATTATTATTTTGTGGCATATTATTATTATTATTAACCATCCTTATCTACCTGCATAGTCCAGCAGCAGCATTCCACTAATAATAAGTTTGTTAGTGAGCAAGATTTACCTTTCGTCTACATGTCTAATTTCATACAATATTAGAGACAAAACAACGCTATTAAATATTACATATTACATGTGTGCTAATCTCAGCATAATAACGTGCATGTATAAATACCACATTCTCATCCTGTTGCTTTTTTGCTCCAGTGCTTGCAGTTTCCTTAATTATGAAAACAATAGCGGAATTCCTGTGGATTAAGTAAGTATGTAGCTTTTAGTTAAAGTATGTATGTGCATATTGCAGCTTCAAATGGACATACACACATGCATACATTTTGACCATATATGCACTAATGGGCAAATTCATACAATGTATGCTTATATCTGCATACGTATTTATTATAGGTATGTATGTAAAAGGTAGTTAATTCACAAAAAATTATAATAAGCGTGTTATATCAAATATTACAAGTTTAAATGAGAGTGTGCATATGTGTAGCAATGATTTATACGGTGTCACGTGTATAATATGGGTGGGAGTATGCATGCATGAAAGAGAAGACGCTCTCTAGAGACGACTCGGTTCTTAAAACCTCAGTATGCCGTTTTCTTCTCTCCTTTTTTTGGTTTAATAAAAACTCCTTACACACTTACACTTTGGTTGAGGATAATATATATATATATAATAGAGATGATAAATACCATCTACCTGTTGTCAATTTTTTTTCCTTTGGAGTTTGTGGAATTGTAATGTAATGATCTAATGATGTATGTAATGTGCACACACGCCACGCCACACCACACCATACAATTCACCAATTCAAATCGGGTTGACCTATAGACCGTGAGGATTGTGTTGGTTATTCATGCTATTTTTGTCGATTTTATGTGAGTGTAGCATGTTCTTTTGATGGTTGTATTTGATATGATATTTTTTACTATTGTACCTATATTACGTCTACCTATTATCTCTTCATCACTTTACTTTTTTCAAACTTTGTTTTGTGCTATTTTATGTGAGCATCTTTTCCCTTTCCTTCTACTTTGTATATACTTACACACATTTATCAGTAAATAATGTCTAAAAAAAGGTTAGTGTTGAGTGTGCATGCATGCGGAATTATTAGATGAGGAAACTTACGAAGCACACTTTGTTCTCCTCCAGCAGCAGAAAAGGAGTTACTGGCTAGATGAACTGGTTATTTTTGCGGCGCAGTTTTAAAGTTAGTTGGATGGGATGAAAGCATAATAATTGTTAGTTAAGCATGTGAATCTGCTGTGTGGTGTGAGTAAAAAGAGCAAATAAACATGAATACTATAAGATTTTCCAAATGAAACGAGCAAAGCAAAACAGGGAAGTTGGTACGGTGTGGTGGTGGTGGTGGTGTGGTCATAAAGTTTAGAGTAATTGTTTTGTTACGAGTGTAGAGCTCAAAGTGTAGAGCGTGTTACATAAAAAGTCATACATGAGGAGATGGTAGGATGAGAGCAAAAAGATGTGCTTCGTTCATTCATCCCCCATGCATAATCCATAGCTTTTTTACTTGACTTGTAGTTGGCTTTTAAAAAGTAATGAAGAAGGTATTACATTTGGCTATTTGCTTCACATAATAATCTTTTTTTTATTTCAGACTGAATGCTATAATAAAATTAGATTTGTGGAATGTGGAATGTGGAATGAGAAAATATACTCATGTGATGTTATGATGATGATGGTAATGATGATGAGTAGTGGCTGGCCATAGAAAAAAGAACAAATAGAGTTGAGTAGTATTATTGTAGGTACGTGAGTCGCTGTGTTACTTTGTTTTATTAACAAGTCTAAACCTTGCTGTTTTTAACTGTTTCGGGATACGCTGACGATGTAGCGTTGGAAGATGAGATGAAATGAAAAAGGTGGGTGGCTAGAATATAGTGAGGTTCTGTATGAATGAATTCATTCACTTTTAATTTGGCTTCAAATGTATTTATAAGCCCTGACCACAAGCAATATAATAATTGTTTTTTTTACTTGGCACAAATTAAATAAGGAATTAAATACAATCGCAGCCGATTTCATTAATGTTACTAACCTACAACCATAAAAATCAACCAATCTGCTTATAACTTATTGTTACATATAGGTACATAGGTATTTATTTTATTCTTCATTACTATTAATAACAACATGGTTTGCAATATTAGTTGGCAAATGGCCATGGGTGTGAAGTAAAAAAATATGCGAATATAATTAAGTATGTTTCATTTCAAAAATCTCCATTGTTGTCAAAAATGGTTAAATTGATTTTATTCCCAAGTAATGAACTTGCCATGGTTTAATTAGGTATTAATTGAAGGTAAACATGATTATTACTACTATTGTAAAGTCCAATCACTTGCTCCGTGACAGATTTGTCGATACGATGATTGAGCATAGCAGCCTCAAGAATGCATCGATAGTTGGTAATGTTGCATTCATCACGTGGAGAATCCGTTCGTATTAAATTACAAATTGAACACGGCGTTGAACTAAACTTGATCATTAAGCGACATTTATCGGTTATGTTATGGCTATTGGTTCATGCACTTATGCCCTCTAAAATTGAATGTTTTATTAAGATGTCATTAAACGTTACTTTTCTAGGCTACATAAAAACAGCCGACTGGTTTAAAACCAGTTAAATTAAATTCACTTTCTTGTTTAGCTCTTCCGTGAAATCTCTTGACTGACTTTTAGTATTTAAATGCGTACGAAAGAAAACAAATAGGATTCCCGTAGAAAGACCTTTTCTGTTTGAGGTGTAATTATCATCACCTCATAATACACAAAGGCCCACTTGAAAAACTCCTATATTCATCATTAATATTAGTTTCTCCTAACTCTTTACTATCCGCATTTAGTATTGAGTATATTTAAATTGTATGTATATCTTACTTAAATATGGTCAATACTAATGCAATGAAAAGAAAAAGATCTTTTTTCTAACTAACATTTCGAGTCAGCCTGCAAAATCTATATTACATTCACTGTGCAAATTTTTTAAACGTATTGAACGTCATCCTTTTCATAAACATTTTGTGAACAAGACATTTGCCTAAAAATATTTTTATTGCACAGGTTTCTGAAAGCTTTTAAACTAAATTTGCAATTGAATATATGCAATACACTTACATATTATGTACATGCAATATAGAATATGTTTGTACCAAAAAAGTCAAACAGAGAGGCATTCAGGATTACACCAATAACATGCAAATTTATGTTATTGACATTATACACTTATACTAAGCTTCAAGTTTTTTTTTATAAACATTTTAACTTTTATACTTTGTTGTAATGGTGTTACGACTAGAAGTGAACAAATAAATTATTGTTGTGAACCGGCTCTTCATGAGGTTGGTGAACAAAGTACAAAAACTGAAAACTTTATACCTACAGAGACTAGACGTACTAGCACAGTAACATAGACCTACATAGTCATGTAGTAATTTTATCTCATCCCTAAACGCTCATTCATTAAATTAGATAAGCATATAATGTATAGTTTATAGTAAGAGCTGTTGTAATAGCAAAAGGTCACTGGAAAATGACATTGAATTCTTTAGCTTCTATCAATATACACATATAGCTTCTCTAGAAGTAGTGCTAGATATTAATATACTACCACGCGATATATATACATACATATAACTTTTTACATAAATCCTTTAGCGTTTTTTTTTCATTCGAAATCTGCATGTGAATACAATTTTTTGACCCATTCTTCTGCGTAGACTCTTTTCTGTGTGTGTGTGTGCATGTCATGGGTTTTGGCAATGGCATTGAATTTAGATCTGAGTGAACGAAAAGCGCTTTATCTGTCTTCAACAGAATAATAAAAATAATAATTTCGCCTACTCTCCTGCTGCACTACTACGCTCGCTGTAACTACAAACTAGACTCGTGGAACAGATTTAATATTTTACTTTCTCAACTCAACAATATTTCAACTCACTCAGCCCAGCCATTTGCAAGTAATCATATTTATTTTGCCCAACTTGGTAAATTGCTGAGTTTGCTGAAAGCTCCTAATTGAATATTCTATCTTCCATTTACTATGCACCATTAAGATTATATAACCTTCAGCAGAGAGTGGAAATAGACTACGCTAGACTCTAGACACATTAAAGAGGAAACTTTGTGCATAAACAGGATTTTTAAATTAAATTGGACAATGGTAACAGGATGAACGTTCCCAATACAATTCAGTAAATGAAATAATAAAATGCTTTTAAATAATTTGCAAAAAACAGGAAGTAAATACTTAACAGGTGTCATTAAACTAATGAGATGTGATTTGTCCAAAGTCCAAGCACACGCACTTTTGGCGCATTACGCACAACGGGTACCTGTGTACTTGTTTGAACGCATAATATCCTTGAAACTGCGCAAATACTTTTGTTTCAAGCTAATAAACATTACGCTACATTCAACATTGTAATTAAAATTTTACTATCAAAATCACAAAAATTGATGTGTGCTTTTTGGTTAGTAAAGCTTTAGTTATTACGTCAAGTAAAATTAATGAATGGGCTGGCCTGGTGTAATATTGGTATTGTCGACCTGAACAATCAATTATAACTTTTCGCGGTTGGTGGTCAATTACTTTCACCAGCACACGCTTCAAGACTCATATAAAATAACCTTCAACTATAGGTATTACAGTTAATGATAGTGTACACTTGTTCACACAAAATATTGGTATAAAAGACCTTGGGAGCAAATACAATGATAAAATGATGAGAATACAGTTAGGTAGGCCATACATGCATGTCTGTATCATTGGATCTCTATATAGGTAGGTCATTTTCCGTATAAACGAGATCCTTCCCCAGTGGCAGGATGCTTTATCAAACAAGTACCATCATTCTAGCTAACTTCATGTGATAAAACTTTAAAATGTCGAATAACTTGAAGTTTAAACAATCTGACTTTTTTGGCTAGTGGACCACCACCACCCTCATTGCCAGTTGAGAAAAAAACCAACCCCCGCTCTACTTTTGCTTTTTGTCTTTCACATTATTACACATCCTTGCCTACCTCAATATCTAAAGTCTTGCACCAAAAATTCATGAAATTTATTTCTTTAGTAATTTTGGGGGGAGTTCAATGCACCAAATTATCTGAGAGTAAAATTTTCCTTCAGTCAGATGTGCAAAATATACTAGTTTTTTCATACAAGTTCTTCTTTATTACACTATTTCTATTAATTTATTATTACACTTTATCTATCCACTAATTTGTTTCTTGTTTTGAGTTAGTTTGATATAAAAATTGAAGAAAAAAATCAAGCAAATATATTCGTCATGTTCAATTCACAAACTTGCATAAAATATTCCACAGCATCGCCCACATTTCTCGCCAGCGTTGTACCCATTTCGAGAGGTACTCTATCCACTGTAGAATCCATTGCCCACTGGTTTACGTTGCGGTAATGCTTTAAATAGGCAACATTCTCGGAAACCTCTGCTTCCCTGAACCCCTTCTCATACCCATTAACTCGGTGATTCCCTGCTGTTCTCGCTCTCTCCGTGATTGCAATATACTTTGTCCTTTCAGAGAAAGGGAGGAATTGATCCCTCTTGTCAAGCCCCATGGTCCATAAGTTCTGGCACACCAGATACTGCAAATGTTTGTCTTTCAAACTTGAGCACCTTTCCAACAGCCTTTCGTCCCTTTTTCGAGTTTTGACGACAAAAGCATGTTTAAAAGTGTATCCTCCAACAGTTTCTTTCTGAAAGGAGTTCCTATCCTTCTTGAGGTACTCCAATAACAGATCGTAATTATTTTGCTGGGTATTGTTGTTATCGCTTTGCTTTACAAAAAGGAACTCTTCCATATCCAGGGAAATCATGTATTCCGAAACACTTTTGTGACTGTACAAACACTCGTTCGAAGCTGCACTCGATCCGACACCAATCTCGATGTCAGTTTCCCTTATGTGATTGGGATATCCATGCCAGGGTTTCACATTCACACGAATTGTGCCTTTAGTCCACTCCTGTAATTTATTCATTACACAACTTGTCGCCGGTCCAATGCTTCTGTTGTAAAAGCTAAATTGTTGTACTCCCATCATTCTGTAATACTCAAACCATTCCAGGAAATGAAATACTTGGTTGTAAGAGAAGAGCGGGCGAACACAGACGGACCACTTGAAAGCATGGTTTCCTTGCATTTTTCTAAATTGAATTGAAAGACGGGCTGAGCTGTTTGTTTGATTTCCTAGAACAATGGACACAAAATTCGGGTGCACGCTGCTGCTGCTCTCATTATTGTAGTTGGGCAAGGGACATCGGATGAAGGTACCAGTGTAGCTCACGCTCCAGCCCTCCATCTGCTCCATACCTTGTGCGCGTGTCCAAGTCATGTTAATGCTTTCACCAGTAAATTGGCATGTTATCAGGTTATCTCCCGTTTGAAATTCAGGCTTCGTTGATCCAATGATGACAACCTCTCCACTTCCGTTGTAGGAGTAGGCGGAGTAGATGAAATACGCATATGTGGGATGCCCAGTGTTTTGCCAGTCGGTATCGTAGTGATCGACAATATTGGTCCGTCTATTAATCCAACTTTTCAAATATAAATGCACCCAGACAAAGTACAATATGACCAAACAGACCGGGATTACCAGCACACGTCTTAGTGCGCCGATTCGACCGAATAGAATGTTGACAATGTTCATCATTTCAATTTGTCGTTCGTACGTCTTTCATCAGCGTCCGAGACTTTTAACTTGCTGCTTATTTTCGCTGTCGGATCGGAAATCGGTATAAAGCTTCAAACATAGTAACGCAAAATCACAAATTCTACATTTAAGTTAATAATTAACTAATTATTTTCAATAATTATTATTGAAAAATTACGGGTTCTATTTTATAGGAATTTGAAGGTTTAATGTTGATCCTCAAAATAGTTCATTTTTAAATAATAGAGTTTGGTTAAATGATATTTCGAAACTTACGTTAGGTTTATAACTAACCGAGAAAATGCTTACATTTAAATAAACATCCAATCATACAGATATACATGTAGGGGAATGATATCATCTAAAACAGATGCAAACAAAGTGTAGATGGAACCAAAGCCCTACGACGAATCGTTCGTCAGATCTGGTTGTTATTATGGTTTTGAAACCTACGGTGAATGCATTACACATTACACCGTCTTAGCTTGATGCCTGTCCCAGGCATCATCGCTAAATACTTGTATGAAGGTGATCGTATCCTTGCTGACAACCAATTTCAGTCAGGTTGTCTGGTGCAAAAATAACAACCGACTAACATGGCAGTCGCAGCAATTGCCGAATTAAAAAAAAAATAATGGACGCAATCAAGTGTAACACAACCTGGAAATTGGTGTCAGTGGGCCCGATAATCACAAAAAAAAGGTTACCTTTACCCTCCTCAAAGTAATGTCATTCAACCCAAACGGGAGTAATGTCATTCATTTCTCCCGAGAGTAAAAAAGGGTTCGCATTACTCACACTTGAGTTATAATTGGGCGTGATAGTGGTCTCTCCTTCACCACCAAGATCACAAACCGTGAGCAATTGTGTAATGATGCAAGTCATGTTATGTTTTTTTTTCTCTCGTTTACACGCGCAGCAGGCAAAAAAGTGGTATATCATACAATAAGAATGAATTTCCTGCTTATACAAATAACTACATACATATTACATATGTACATACCTACATTGTATAACTATCAACTGTTGTAGATTATTATAAGCTCATAAATTTGTCTATTGTGCATAGGTAATCAAATCACAACATGAAGTCTTTTGCAATATGACAGTAAAACATATGTATACTGTATAGACATACATACATTGTAGCTTTCTATTCTCTCATATTACTATAGGCTCAATTAATTTGCAGTGCTGCAGTTTTGCTCTTCTCTGTGAATGAAATGGGTTTATTTATGGCCCATTAAATACTTCCAGACTTGAAAATGACATCTACAATAATAATTATTATTAAACATAGCCTAGATCTATCAACATTGTAGTTTTAACATTATCACATCTCACTGGGAACCGTATGTACATGCAACGTTATTATATGTATAAGATGAGTGTTTTTATGATCATTTAATTAGAGTAAACTGTGTTGTGTGTGTGTGTACACAGGATGAGTGTATTGTTTTCTACACAGGAAGTATTATATGCTCGTGTATGTCGTCCTCACGCCTTCTATTAAAAAGTTATTTGTGCCAAAGCGAAATGTTTATGGCCAACTAATTATGACATGACAAAAGACAAAACGTGGTGGACGTCTCAATGTCCTTTTCTTGTTGTCACACGAGTAGTTATATACTGCTAATTGCTGATGTCTACTAGTCTAGTTGACTGGGTGTTGGAGTTGCAGATGGCCATATGTCTGCTGAGCACGTCTCACACATTGTAAACTGTAATAATATAACGTTATGGTCCTAGTAGAAAAAAGTAATAAATGCTTTATTATGGAGGCAACGCAGTAATTAAAAAGCAATTTCCCGGTGTTGTTTTTAAGGAAAGGATTTAAAAGACAACGTACCATTTATACTGGAAGGCACGTGTACTTAATTGACATTGTAATTAAGTGGTATAACCATTTTTACCGAGGTAGTAGTAGTAGTAGTAGCAGAAGTCGCTCAGTGAACGCGCGTGTAGTATCCAACATTTTAGCAAATTGAACAAAATCCTCCTACGTGTTTTTTGGAGTATAGCCAGCAGAGTTGATAAATAAACATGACAAATGCATAAAACATTTAACACCACATAACATGCCTACTTTTAAACATATGAATTTGTGCCTTTTTGAGACTTGGTACAATTTCTTGTTACATACACCAATATCATCATCATGTATCATATCATATATATAATATGAATACTGGGAGTCCCAGTCTGGGACTCAATTTGCGGAGAGTAGTGGAGGCGCACACGAAAACCACCATTGCACATATTTTGGTAATGGTACCTTATACTGAACAG
>JAHZNC010001951.1:0-10283 GCA_027744095.1 Zhuqinia jingwanae | reverse complement strand
TACCGTCTGAAAATATACTGATGCGGTTTAAAAGAGAGGGAGAGAAGTTTTTCATAAGATGTAGTACCAGATAAGATGGTTTAGGTCTTTTCCTGCTTGTGCTACTTTGGCTTTGAAAAAAGCACATGCACCAGAAATACTTTATTTCATTTTTTACACATCTTTTGAAAACATGTATAATATGTATATATTCCAACACTCTGTTAAATTGTGTGTTGTGTGTACATGTGAAAGCAATATGTGGTCTTGGTGTCACAGCAGAAGTGCTCGCATATTGTAAATATAAATACAACCCTTTTGCCACTGTCATTTTTCTTCGGGTTCGCATCCTTTTTGATTAAGCCACGATCACTAATTTTTTTTATAGTGGCTTTCACTTTAACATATGGCTTTGTATATTATAAATGACATATTGAATATATGAATAGGAAAGATCTGGACCGTTGTACAGCTCTTTGTAGAGTTCACCGTATATGCATATTTTATGTATGTGTTATCTGATTGCATCTCTGTGATTTGTTGAAGGGTTTGGTTTTTGTAGTCAAGTCACATTTCCAAATGCACGCATGCATGCGTACGTGTGTAGTTTGTATTGTACACACTCGTTTGAGCATTTATTCTGTCAGATTTTACAAGGGTGGTGGTATGGTGGCGTATTGTTTAATGATAAGCGAAATTAAGCAAATGTGGGCACATACCTATGTGCATATGGTATCGTCGCGGCCTAAAAAGAACAAAAAGTCAAAACGCACGAAGAGTCTACAGTCTACACAGATGTACTCTGGAATGACGTTTCGTATATTTTTTCTTCCAAAACTGCCTGCAAATGTGTAGATAGATAGAACACAACATTTCATACTTGTAGTTTGGAGGGTCATCATGTTCCAATTTATGTGTTCTCTAAATATATGCAAGGACACGTACGCAAAAGTACGCAGATACACACACATCAAGTATGAAGGTATATAATATGCTTTGTATGTGATTTTTTGAATGAGCAACAATCTTGATCTCTTATATCCTCTTTTCAGATTTAGGCATCTACTGTCTCCTCTTCTAAAAGAGGAGTGAACAATGTGTCGTGTAAATAGACGCTGTCCAAAAATTAATGTGAACGCCAACATTTTTCTACGTAACTTTTATGTAACGTACCTGATTTATATGCATATGCATCAAAGTTAGCAATCTTTTTTTAAACTTTACTCCAATCAATCATAGAGTATCTAAATTTTTTCTTGGATAGGGATTAGTGCTGTTGTTTCGTGATTTGTATGTAGGATCTTTACAACGTAGCAATGGAAGTCACCCACACTAATCCACTAAATTATCTAAAACCAAAATTCGATTGTAGTGGAACTTGCTTACATCACGTACTTATGTAAAATACGATGTGATGTGATGCTTTCATCGATGTGATACGATACGAGAGATCATGCATGCATGTGAATCCTTCGTACAAAAATTCTGTTCTTTATCACAAATCACAGCATGAGTAAGGATGTTGCTTTGAATCAGCTAGACCTTCAGAAATAATGTGTTCCATAACGTGAAAACAAAACATATCACTGTGGAAATTAGACAAATATTAAAACGTAATGCTGAACTGGAATAATTTGATAAAAGGTTTATGCATGCAGCAATGTCCGCCGCTGCAAACATCATGTATGTACACAAGCAAGAGAAGTACCTCAGTTGTCAGTAGTGTAAGGTCACACAGACACTCGGGATATGTGTACAGAGCAGTGTCAAATTCTCCACCTGAGAAAACCAACTTTTTCAAAGTTATTACTGTATATTATCAAGTATTATTGCTATGTGATATTCTCATCATCAGCACACAATCCAAGCTAATTATTATGCATATCAGTGGAACAGGATCACACAATCCAGAATCAGACTACAAATGACATTGTGATAAATTTTTAAAACACGCAATATTATTATGCCCGCGTGAAAAAGCATAATTCCCTGAGTAATTGACATTAAAGTAATTTCCTTTCGGTTACAATTGGCACTTTTATTTCGTATGTATCATGTTGCGTTTGATCTGCCAAGCATCTCTGATAAAGTGATAGAGTTAACGTCATTTTTTCAACATGTAATAATATAACTTATTACTTACTTCTCTGTATAAAAAAGTTTATAATAATATTACGTATTATATTATAGATACACGTCTATATGCACTCTTCACAATTTATATGGTTACCTATACAGAAATGTACCATTTTTACAATTTTGGCTGCAGCTAATGACAAATTTCTTTGAAACCGTTACGTATGCAAAGTATCCCGAAAAAAAGGAAACCTTAGATCTAAGCGTACACGCATCTACCTGCTTACAATACTATAAGATATATAACATGCATAATTCCAGCTACAAAATGTCGCTGCTGCTCTTGAGATTGCTATGGTATACAATAAGAGTTTTCCCTGTAAAGACCCTTATCAGGCAATTTACGGAGAACGTCCTATAATGATCCGTTGTTGGATGCACCCCTAAAAATTTATGTAAAGCACGTCCGGAAAATCGCATGGTATATTTAATACGCAGTGCTACACACATGTATGTCCTTGCGTACTCACTTTCAGTGACTCTTATAATTGCATTTAGCTCGTGTGTGTGTGTGTTTGTTGAACGTTTGACATTTACATCCTTCCATCTTCATCAAATACCGTTCAAAAAACTTGCAGTTAGCGTGAAATGTATGTATGTGTATACACAAAAGTCTCTGTAAAAATTGTAGGGTAAAAATACGAGGAAAAAAAGTGTACCCGCATTTCTTTCCTGTCTCGGTAATATTGTAAGTACATATATTATACCGGGAAGGCATATCTTCAGTTGAATCTCTTTTTATATACGAAAAAACGAGAGACAGGCAGGGAGCATGCAGAGAGATATTTCAAGTTTTTTTTTTCGAGAAAAAGAGAGTTGTTAAAGTAAGAAGGGAATGAGAATCTGATGTGGAGGTGGTGTAGTGGTGGTGGTAGTGCGGTGGTATAGTAGTAAGCAATATGGGGAGAATGGAGTACTCCTCTCCTACGTCTCTCTTTCACTCTATCTATATTATGTGTTGGTATGTTGGTGTGCGAATTGCATANAGTAGTAAGCAATATGGGGAGAATGGAGTACTCCTCTCCTACGTCTCTCTTTCACTCTATCTATATTATGTGTTGGTATGTTGGTGTGCGAATTGCATATTATATTGCCCCTGATGGTTAGCTCACTTTGAGTGGCAAGAGGCCTAATGACATTACGGAAGTAGGCTGTTGACTCAAGACCAAAAGTACCGCAACTCAACTATAAGCTGATTCTCTTTCAGTCAACTGCGAGGAGGAGGAGGAGGAGGATGATGACGACGATACATGTGCACTTGACTACTAACAAAATGCTAATACACCAACATACATAATATACATACTTTCTTGCACACAAAAGCATTTTCTCTGGTGATACTACTCATTCTTCACTATTTTTTTATATTTTAACTTTGGAATAGATTTAATAACAGCTGCAGTTATAGTCAGTGTGTTATATAAACATATATGTGCATATAAATGTGTATGTAAACCGTTATTACATAAACATGTTTGTCTATTTACTACACACTGACTGAGTGTAATGACGTTGACACAAGGAAATTTTTGCCTCGTACATTTTATTGAATGAATTTACTATGTGCGTATGTATGTATAACGAGTAATAAAATTGCTTGCAAACGAATGCAACTATGTATGTATATATTATATTTCCGTGTATGTACTTTATCGTTTAGGAGGAAAAGCAGTTTAGTGACACGAAACAATTTTATGCATTTTGGAGAAGCACAAACTGTTTACCATGTGTCAACGATTAAGCAAGTACAATTAGTACATATTACAAAGAGAATAGTAGTAGTAGAGAGGTTGATTTTGTTCCGCTTCCTCCTTTTTACCACTTGCATTTCTGTGGAGTAGCAATCATGTATTGCTACATGATTAGTGCTTGGGCTTCCGTATTTCCTTGTTTAGATTGGGAATCAAACCAAGTCATAAAACGGTAGAGTGAATAAAGAGAGTAAATAGAGTATAATATGCATGCATGTGCATACTTGCACGTTTGCGCAATAATCAACAAAAGTACAAAGTTTTGCTTGAATAAAATAAAATGCATGTTTTCTTTAAAACATAATATTATCGGATAAGAGGCATTCAAAGTATGTGAAATACTCAAGAAATAATGCAGCAAAAGTTCCATGTCGGTTGCTGTTGATGATGATGATGATGAGCGCGGAATACCAACGGACCAAAAATAGGATTTTAGTAATCAGCTTTATACTTTTCCCCCTTTTCCCTGTTCTCATGTTTTAGGTTTCAATTTAACTCGGGAGAGAGTGCACAGGAGTGGAGAAGTAAATACCATTATTATTACATAGGTACTACAAGCATTCATACTTATACTATATGTACATGGTAGAACAAACAACAACAGGAATTACTGGATCATGCAAGATTGAAGATTGAGTGAAGGAAAGACTTGTTGTGTTATTAGTCGCAGCAGCAGCAGCAGTTTGAGTTGAAGTATAAACGTAAGTGAATTAAATTGGATTGCCACATTGCCGACAAATCTGACACGACATGAAGTTCTGTGATTAGGGGGAGGATATACATAAAAGGTGGCGGCGGTGGTACAACTGGTGCCGGAATATGGTTTGTGCTAAAGGACAGATACATTTTTTTCTCCACCTGTCTCCAAAAGGGATTTTTTTTATCACGTCGGCCTTTTCTTGTCACTCAATTTCTCTACCTTAATTAAAATAATCCGCTTGTTTTTTGTGTTCGAACTGAATATATTTTAATAAGTGCCGCAGTACAATATTTTTTTCAAAATAATCAATTGAAATATCAAAATTCTTAAAATATGTGTAACATTCACAGCAATAAATAATTTTTTCTATATTAAGTAACTGTTAAACGTATATAAGATTCAATTTCATCATTATTTAATATTTTCAACACTTAAATAAAATATGCAAAAGATATGTTGTTGTCTGACATTTTCTTATTGATATTTCACGGAAGTTAAGCAGAAAATTTGAAAAACGAATTCTTCCATATCACATTTTTTTTCTATCAATTTATTCGTGCGTTCAACAAAGCTTTAAAACCTTTTTTTTTGTACAAATGAAAAGATTTACTAGGTATAGTATACATAGTGTTGCAGTAGTATAGAGTTTCACAATCAGTTAGTCAATGACTAGTGATGCCAGAAAATCCAGGAAGAAGGAAATAAGTTCGTCTTACAACATAACACAAGTTGGACGAAAACCTTTAAATAAATGAGTTTCAGATTGAATCGTTGAAGATACAACAGAATATAAATGTGGGCCAATCTGTTACTGTCTGCTTACATCTTTTATATATTTTTCTCTCCTCTTTCCAGTTAGCTCAGTTTAGCTGACACCACCCAACCGTAATATACATAAAACAGATTTTTTTTCAAACACACACACAAATACATATATATACACTAACACACTGCATTGTATAAAAAGCTATGTAATTTCGTTGTATTTTTTTATATATGCAGCGCGCCACCAATAAATAATACATTCATACAATTCATTCATATGTATGTGTAGGTATACATGTTACTTGTTCACAAAGTCATGTATGTATCTGACTCTGACTGAACTCTCCCTGTCTTCAGTGGTATTTCGTCTCTTTTTTCCAACTTTACTTTTTTTCTTTCTCTCAGTCCACTGGGCATGGAATAATATTGGCAGAATAGAAAAATTGCATTGTGAAATCAGACAGAGAAAATCTCTCCACAAAAAAAAGAAAGAAAACGTTTACGGTCATTCTTTAACAAAAAAAATAGCTGTATTACAAACTGCAATACTACAACAACTACTTGAGTTACGGTTACGATAACTATATCTACTTATCATTCTATTTCTGTTGTATAGAGATTACCCATACACCATATATTTCCTATTTATTATAAGCGTACCTGTGTATATATGTATACATCTCTATAAGATGTATGTGTTTATGTATATAAGAATGAATCTATGAATGGGTTTTTTTATATCTCAACAACCAATATTTTTTCCTGCTTCTATTTGTACACGCGCCTGTGTGAATTTTTTTTACTTTTCTTCATTACAACTCAAAGTCAGTGAAGCAGCAAAGTTATTGGTAATGGAAGCAACTACATCTTTCTTCTGAATGGTAGTAGTAGTAGTAGTAGTAGTAGTAGTAGCTGAGTGAGAGGCCTCATGAATTTCAAGTTGCATAAAATACATATATATATGTTTCGCGTTTATTTTTTTAAAGCTAACTGAGCACCCCTCACTACACAACACTACAATGTTTATGTATGTATATACTTTGTGTTTTTTTTGTTACTACTGCTGCCACACTGCAACATGTAACTTTCATTTTCACCTGGATAAACCTGTGATTTACACAATTACTTAGTTTAATGATAGTATTTTATGTATCTAGATTTACACACAAGTCTACCCAAAAAAATAGATACATACGCCAGCATAAGGTGAAAGTTAAAACAATGCGTTATATATGGTACATCATTTTCTTTTAAATCCGTTTCAAACATCGTGGCTGGCTACCGTAATACAATGAAAATAGCGTTTTACCATTTGGAGTACCTCTACACAAGATGAGAAACAAAAAGCAGTAGTAGCAAAAAACCAACAACATAATATTTTCCCTTTTTTTAGGCCAATCTGACATTATTGTTTTATCTTGTAAAAGATTGAAAATGTTTTCTTTGAAGTTTTCTTCTAAAATGTATAGTTTTTGAAGTTACTTCTTTGAAGTTTTCTTGTAAAATGTAAGAACTGTCGACTTTTCTAAAAATTTCCAGTCCGAAATAGTGCAGAACATGTACCTTCATAATATGTAGGTATAAAAAAGAGGCATGCCAACTGTTTCTTCTATTTACTATATATCTATTATACAATAGCCATGAATGGACTTTTTGCCTTCAGGTCATTTATTTCATTCCGAAAGCTACCAGTTTTGTTCTTTTAGCTCGCTCTTCCATTTTACTTTTTACTAAATTGTTTCACCAAACTATGTGCACTATTCTCAATTTTAGCAAAGAAGAAACGCACATCACTTCAGTTTCAAGGAAACTTCAATTGAAAAAAAGGCACAGAAAACAATAAACTAGAACAGTAACCAGAAAACAATTGTTGTTCACGTTGATGATGATGATGATGATTCCGATGTGATGGCCTATTGTTTTATTTTTTTGTGTTAGGGAAAAAGCATAAGAAAATGAAAGTTCCATAATAATTTTTTTTTACAGAAAAAAAGCCGCAATAAGAGTGGCGGCGCATATGTATTCAATACCTATTACAATACAATCCCGTTTGATTACTTTTCCTGTGAAAATAACTTGAGTCATTTTGATGTCGAGTTTTTTCCTGGAAATGACTAAAAGCAAAAAAAAGGAAGTGATTACTGAACAATGCGGTATAATAATAATACAACAACGCTAGCAGTAAGTATACTAATGTATGTAGGTACATGTATATGTATTTGTGTGAGTGAGTGATGTAGTCCTTAATTTTCAATCTCATCACACTTACCACAAAACTATGGTAGTAGTATTCCAACTACTTTTATAAAACAAAGTGAAAATACCATCTGTCAGACATCAAGACAGCAAATATTAGTTAGCATACATACAAACATACTCAATAGTTATCTCGCTCTAAAAAGTAATATTGCAATTGCATTGCTAACTTAAAAACACATTCATACCCCCAAAAAGAAAAAATATATTTTATAAAATATCCGTGCGGCCCTGGAAATAGAGTGGAGAAGTCCGGAAAAGGAAAAAACACTACATGTTATTATTATGCCGGCAAAAGGATATTATATGATAAAGCATCAGACATAAAACGTAGCTCAACTCTGAGTAAATATGCAATAATGGAAAAGTTGTACATTACTCTCTCATTTTGGGATACCCGGTTCCCATTTTTGCTGCTGCTGGTGATGGAGGCTGTACATTGTGTATTTTTTTGGTGTAATACATTTCCTCTCCTTTTTTTTGTGCTTGTTTTTCCCTTCTCTCTTTCTCTCTCTCTGCCCAAAGGCAAATACTATAATAATAAACAACATACCGTGTATATGTGTGGAACGAAATCATATCCAAAAAAGCTTTGCAATCTCCCTGAACTGCACTCTAGAGAGAGAGAGAGAGAGAGAGAGAGAGAGCTGACCATGAGAGAATAAGAGAGTAGGTATGGCTAGTGTAAAATTCCTAGGAAATTCAAGTTAGTTGTTGTTGTTGTTGTTACTATTTTCCTACTCTCCAGCAGCACCATTTCCACCACCACCTCTACTGCCACTACTTCTCTCTCTCTCTCTCTCTGTGTACTCTCAATCCACATGACTTGTGATGCGAGTCTTTGAAAACTGATTCCATTAGCCAAATTGTAGTGGATAGAGAGGAAAAGTTAGTAATGCAGAAGCAAAGTCATCCTGTTTGCTAGATAATGTACAGCCTTGTCTGTGTTAGCTTTAGAGAGAGAGAGAGAGAGAGAGAGAGCTAACAAAAAAACCGGTAAAAGAGCTGTGTGTGTGTGGTGTGGTGTGTGTGCTTACAAATGGATATGGAAATGGAAACTCGTATTAGAAAAAGCCGCAAAATTACGTTTAGATGGTGCATGTTATTATTATCCCTACATGGTTCCCTGGGTTTAAGTTGAGGGATATTACAGGGAATCCACGTACCTATATACAAAAAAAAGTCAGTAGGAGTATAAGAGTCAGAAGAAGAGTGAATGAAGGCTCATGATAAAATGCTTACCTAACCATATAGTATGCCCATAACTTGTTCTACTATATCATAATATGTGTTCCTAATAGCCATCCGTTTTTCTCCGTATATAGGTATCCGTCTGTGTGTGTGTGTGTTTTTTTTGCTTTTTTATCCAAGAGAAATTCGCATTATGCTACTGAGCTGCAATAAGTAAGACCTGCTGTCTTGTGACGATATAGGTATATGTGTAGTGTCGATAGTTTCCAGCTAACCAGGATCCAGGCAGGCTTTACGAGAATATTTGGAGATCGGAGCGCATGGTAATGGCTCAAGAAGGAAGTGAATGGCATGAGTAGTAACTTTTCGTTTTACTGGCGTAATGCAAAATTGCGTGTGTGGGTTATTATATTACTATGTTGGTGTTGGCGCGATGTGAAAAAAATGTAGAGCGCTTCCTTGAAGAGATTCCACTTTCTTGTTTGCACACATGTGTGCATGTAGAAAGAAGTATGTGTGCACACAATATGTGTATGTGTGTATGTAATGTGTACTTGCATTAGAATCCACTTTCCGGTATTTCTGGAAACGGAAAATGAGTTTTCTGTCCTGTTCTAGTGAAATGGGATTGCTTTGCGGTGAAAATTCAATTCGTCAAGTTCTACAACATATCATCGTCGCCTTTATTTCACATTTAATACAATAAGTAAGTGTACAGAGTGCGACCATCCCATATTTATGTATAATATTATGCAACAATGTAAAAATTGGTATATTTTCCAGAGTTCCGTTTTCGTTGAAAATTGTAATTACTTTTGTGGGGTTTTAGCAAGGACGAGCCAAAATTTGACTGGCAAAGAGTTGATGATGGGCTAAATGAGTGAATGCCATGAGACCAAAACGTCTCTGTTGTAGTGAAATAGCTTGTACAACTATAGCAGAGAGCAGCCTGTTGATGGCTAAATTATTATACATTGCTTTGCAGCTAAAGCGCATTTAAAAGGTTATAGTAAAGCATATGTATGTATATATTATAGTCAAATGTTAAGTTAATGAAATACAAATTTTGTCTTATTAAAGTTGGGGGTGATGTTATAAGTAGTGTAGGTGGTACAGAAAAGGAAATTATGCAGAAAGAGTAAAACGGGGGAAGATTTTTTGTAGGAAAATTTCCAAAAGAAAGTTATATAGCCATATGATGATGAATCTTCTTTGGGAAAAAGTTAACTTTTCACTTTCACCGTGCACAGTTTGATAGCTTCTCTTTTGATAGTTGTGTCCGGTGAAAGTTTAAAGATAGCATTTTAATGCCTTTTTCTGATTTTCCCCTGTTGCTTTCACAAAGACCCGGGCTTATTTTCACATTTTACCACTAAAAACTTGTTACCACCACCACCACCAACATTATTTTATACGGAACACCTACATCTATAATATGTATATACATACATATGCCCTTGTGAAAGTGTTAGTTGTAAACTGAAAACACGTACATAATATTATAA
>JAHZNC010001950.1:0-13670 GCA_027744095.1 Zhuqinia jingwanae | reverse complement strand
TGGAAGTATTATTGCACTGTACACAGCTGAGCAATGCTGGAATTGGTCCTGTACAAAGTACAAACTACTACGCAATGCAATGTATGCATGTATTTCTCTTCGGACGTGCTGACTGTACTACTACTACTTTACTTACTGTCAACTTGCTCTACTTTTCCAAACAATAATATAACATCTCAACAAGAGAAAGGCGAATGCACTCACAATTCTTTCTTGCCAAGGACAGCTTTACAACTTTAACCTGTTCTTTCCGTAAAAACTTATCTTAATATATATTTTTTAAACTACCTGTGTGATTAATTAGAAAATATGAAAATTTGTAAACCTCCGTTGAAGTCGTCCGGCTCACCATTGGTTCTCAATTTCAAGAACCACTGTCTTCTATGTCTACAACATGAGGATCCTTCTATACTCCAACAAATTGCCACTGAGAATCCCAAAGGTCTACACAACTTTCAGCCGATTTTGGAGTACCTGACTGGAACGTTGCTAGGTTCTAACAACAGCAACTTCTTTCATGGAGGAGACAACAAGAACAACAGCAACAACAGGTACTACCCAATGACAAAGAATCTACCTCCTCTGTGCAAACTTTGTTATGACATCCTGGCAGAGCTCCACATTTTCCATTGTGAACTGGTAGAGCTTCAAAGGAAAATTAAGAATCAGACAGAGGCGGCAAGGAGGATTGTTAAGGGGACCATGAGAAGAAACGGGGGCATGCGCACAGAGTTTTTCAACAGACTCAAAATAGCTGGTTTACCTAAAGAGGATGTACAAGCCATGGATTACTTTATTGGCAATTTTCATAGTTTGATTGTTGAAGGTAGGAAAAAAATGTTTGTTGTCATATCACCTTTATTGACAGTTCAAGATCATTTGTATTTGCATTTTATTTTAGCCAACCTGAAAGCAGTGCTCCCTCAGCTAAGTCCAGTTGAGGTAACATTCAACCAAAATAACTTCACCACCACAACCATACCACCAAGTGCAATACAACCATACCCAGTAGAATTTGTGGAACCTGAACCTTCCAGCCGTCTGTCATCATCACCGCCGCTCATGTCAAATATGGAGGAGATAGCTCCCATTTCCATCTTGCCGCCATACCAGATTCTTTCCTCTACAAGCCTCCTAATGCGCATCCCACAATCCGATGATAATAGTACAATTCCACGACGAAAGGGGCAGGTTTTCTTTGATGAGACAACCAAACAAAATGGCTCCCCCTCTTCCTCGTCTTACGGTGTGCTATTGGTGGAAGAACCACAAACCAATATTTCGTATGAATATGAAGGGGATGAGGAGGAATTTGAGGAGGGTCGGGAGAGGGAAGATGATGATATAGTAATTCTCAGTGATGATGATGACTGCAACGAGCAACGGGTTGAAGGAGATTATCAGACTGACTTTAATGACGGGGAGATGCAGGTGGAGGAGGAAGGAGAGTCTGACGATGAGCTGGATGTAAATTACTGGAAGGGAATATTATCCTCGTCTTTGATTATGGAAGACGTTGACGACGAGGAGGAGGGTGCTTTCCAGGGTGTTCAGGGGGAGGAGGGTCCAATAGAACTTATTGAGATGGACGAGGATGATGTGGATGGAGAGGTTCGTGATGATGCCACAGTGTTATCGAATGGTGTGCAAGAGAACGAGAGGTTGAAAGACGTGCCTCCTCTGATCCCCCTTCAGCCAATCATTTTGTCTGTAAGCAGTATCCCTAGACCTACAAGCTCCCCCTCCACAAATAACTTTCCTACTGGCCCCTATAAGTGCTCCCAATGCGGGAAGGGTTATCAAAGCGTGCAGAGGTTGCGGTACCACAAACAAGAACATCTCCCCGGAGGCCGACCAAAACCATACCTTTGCCAACAGTGCCAACGGGGATTTTCAACCAGGAAGTTACTTGAACAGCACGAAAGAATTCACACGGGTTCGAGTTGTTAATAATATGCAAATATCAAATCAATATCAACATATTCAATGTGTACAAAAGTGTCCGTTTGACTCGTAGGTGAGCGACCCTTTGTGTGTGATGTTTGTGGAGACAGATTTCGTCAGGGTTCTACTCTCTACCGTCACAGGAAGGCTCACAGGAGACTGCGACAAAGCTTATCCTCCAGATTGAGCACGCCACCACCCTCCTCATTTTTTAGTGAAAATCACTTGTAACTTGTAAATGATAATCCTCGTCTCGTCATACATACAATACAACTATACAATATCAGGTTATCAGGTAAGGTTAGAATGTTCAACCTTATATATCCTATATGTATTTACAATAATAATAATGCACATTCATCACAAATTTATAATACATCTACCTGCTTGCTTTTTCTGACTTTCCTGTTACATTGATAATTGATAATAAATAACGTGACATATGAAAACTAAATTTGAAATATTTGGAAGGATCATCATATCAGCTCTTTTTCATTGTATTCACTGTTAATTTTTGGGAATATGCATGATGAAACAGTTGGAACTACTTGGAATGATTATGATCACTAATATGATTAATGATGATGAGTCATGAGTCATGAATACCATACAATCAAGTTGATTGAATCAACAACAAAGGTGAAAGGGGACATAAACAACGCGATGCTATTAAATTGCTATTACACAAAGCACACTTGCATAGTTGCATATTGCATAATATCCAGTGCATACTGCATGTTTCTCACTTCTCCCCATCAGTTGGCTTGAGATTGAGAGAATTGAGTTGACTTTAGACATAAACAAAAACACAAAAAACGAGAAATAGACGTATAAATACATGTCATGTTGTTGTTTTTTGGTTTATTTACAAAGTTCCATTTTGATGAAGCAAATAGACAGAACCGACTTGAATGTTTGTTTACTTACATATATGCTGAATTTTATTAGTAAAGAAATTACATTCAAATCGGGATGAAGAACGCTAAAAAGACCAAGAGCCGTAATATTAATTTGAAATCATGTTGCATCATTTGCTCACATTCTTTTCCCCCCACTGTTGTGATGGAAGAGGCGTGGAAAAGCTCTCAAGATGATAAAAATGCAGCTGCAGCAACAACTGCAAATACTTTTACTGCGTTTTGTGAAGAGATCGCTTCCAAGACAACCAGTGGAATTATGGACGTTGCAGGTATCACCATGGCCCCAAGGATCTTTGCACATGTCTACCAATGACGCATCACCCCACTGGGCAGTTTGTGCAAATTGCCTTGACAATATTGGGCAAGCCGTGGAACAGAAGAGAATAGCCCAAGAAGTGGAGTTGCAGGTCATGTCACTACAAATAGAGTTACTGGCAGCACTCAAGCAACTAGAAAATCAAATGAACCTGTATAGTAATCAGATGGGCAAAGTGGAGAATTCTGTACGAAGCACAAATGTGACTCGTTTGAATACGCACATACAAAAATTAGAAAAAGAACAAGGTAGGGACGGAGTTGGAGCCATAGTTTGGCAGCTGAGAGAGGGAATACTTAATGGTAATTATAATAAGGCAAAGCATATTATACACTTAATGTGAAAATTAAATAAATTTGCTGGTTACTAAGATGATGACAATTGATAGTTATTTTATATTTTTGGCAGTTAGTGGTGAGCTTAGAAACTACCAAGATGACCTCTCGGAAAAAGTTTGCTGCGACAGGGGAGATGATTTAAGAGCGGACCCTTTGGATTACGCCTTGGTGAAAATTGAGGTAGAGGCTGAAGAAGCTGTGGATGAACAATTCTTGCAACCTCAAGACTTTTTAACTGCTGAAGATTTGGAAGAGATAGCCCCTATCACAAGATAAGGGCACACAAACAAGCGGAACCTTTACCTCAGATGGACAAGCGTCATTTTCCAAAAGCAAAATCAGGAGACCACGCGCTGTGTTTAAATCGAGAAAGTACGCACGAGCCACCCATGCAGTGCAAGGTATCCACTCATGCCATTAAACACAACAAATAATTGATGGAAGTTGAAATAAATTCTGATGTAAATTTCAGGCAAGGGTCATTTGAAAGAGTTGATTAACAAGTTTGCTTGCCAGCAATGTGAAGAAAGATTTTCCTCCAAACCAAGTTTAGAATCCCACCATGTAAAAAAGCATGGGGCTCCAAAGCTCAAGTGCAAAATGTGTGGCAAGAAATTCTTGAACATAGTGTGTCTCAATGTTCATCTAGACAAAATGCACAATAACATGGATGATGGAGAACTAGAACTATTACGAGAAGTTTTTGAATGTCATTTGTGTCCCAAAGTTTGTGGTAAGTTACATAATATACGGCATAACAATAATAAGACAAAACATGGATATATCTTTAGGGTTCTATAATTTAATCGCATTTTTGTTATTACTTTTGGTTGTGGTGGAAAAGGTACCAGCAAACAGTTAACCGCACATTTGTCTTCCAAGCATGATGATGAGCAATCAAATGCGGGGAAACGTAGGAGACATGCCAGTGATTCGGATTCCGAATCCGAATGAATACATAATTTACATATATATACCAGCACTCTGCCAGCCTAGCTTTTTGGCTAACTCACCATGAAATACTCTCCGGGAAAAGCTATGAAATTTCAATATAAAAAATAATATTTTTTCAAAATGTAAATAAAATGAGGATTTAAAACAGATAAAAGGTGTGGTTTATTGTAACTTGTAATGTGGGCACAGTGGACAGCATATTGGAAAAAAATGATGTAATGTGCTGTAATGAGTAGGTTGGTAGTTGATATACGGACGGATTGTTTCAGGACAAGTATGCTCTTTGTCTTCATGCATCTAATTTCACAATTGAAAAAAGTTATTGTGTAAACAATCATGTCATCGTATTATCATGCACTTAAAACTTCATAAATTCTATATTGCATATTACGATATTGATTGATAGGCGACTCCCGTTGAAAGAAAACAAAGGAAAGCAAGCATGGATCCCTGCTAAACAGCTGACGATACAAGCTGTACTCGTGAATTCTACGATTGCCGTTATAATAGCATAATGACATATAACAATGTGCCGTGTATTTACAACAAGCTGATGGATTAATTAAATGACAATTTGCCAAGACTATAAAATATATATAGCAACAGTTTTTTCCATTGTAGGTTTATTTATTTTAGTCCTTTTTGCCCACTGCTCACTACTGCCTTGGATATATCCACCACTGACTTCAAATGAGTTATTCCAGTAAACTACTTTTCCCCAAATTATTAAGTAGAAAGTGTGGAAGCTGCTTCAGTCCAACTTCTCCTCCTCGCAATACATGGAGTTTGTCAGGTTCCCTTGTAATAAGGCTCCTTCACCAACAGCAGACCCTGTGTAAGAAGTTGCCTCCAGCAGCAGGAGTTTCGAAGCACCTCTTGTCGACTGTCACAAGAGTTGTGGGGGAGGCAGCGACACCCTGTAATAATATTAGCAAAAGTAGAAGTGGCGTTCTCCAGCAGCAGGAGTTTCGAAGCACCTCTTGTCGACTGTCACAAGAGTTGTGGGGGAGGCAGCGACACCCTGTAATAATATTAGCAAAAATAGAAGTGGCGTAACTCAACTAACATTTCCACACCACCGGCAATATTTTTCCACAATGCCTCCAACAAAACCCCCCAGTTTGGATGACATCAAGGCCAGGGTGGAGGAAATGGTAGGTGTCAATTGATGTTATCGTTTTTAGCAAGACATACTGTCCGTTTTGCACCAAGGTATGTATTTGACTTACAATTAACTAAATTTGCCGTGTCATTGTTGTTGCATTGTTCATTGATTCCTTTTTATGCGGGTTGATAGATAAAATCTCTGTTCACGGAATTAAAAGTCAAATTCCAAACTATTGAAGTGGACACTATGACGGCAGGTAAGGCAAAATAATAAAGTGAGGATTTTATTATTACTTATTATCAGCTTATGATAGCTACGTAAATTTGTGCTGTATTTTTTTAGAGGAAGGGGCACTTTGGCAAGAAGCTCTACTTGCTAAAACCAACCAACGCACATTTCCAAATGTGTTCGTCAAGGGCCAACACATTGGCGGATGCGATGATACCTTACGCCTCCACAGTCAGAATAAGTTGTTGCCTTTAATGCAAGGGGGACAAGCGCAACAACAAGGATCTACTTATGACTATGATTTCATTGTGATTGGAGGTGGCTCAGGGGGACTTGCCGCTTCTAAGGTAAAATTAACAAACTACTTTCATGTCTACTTCTCAAAAAGCATTCCCAATAATAATTTGTCAAGGTGTATGGTTTTGTTAGGCCGTGGGTAAAATGGGAAGGAGAGTGGCAGTTTGTGATTTCGTGCAGCCGACTCCTTTAGGGACACAGTGGGGCCTTGGTGGAACCTGTGTCAATGTTGGATGTATTCCTAAAAAGTTGATGCATCAGGCTGCGCTCCTTGGAGAAGCCATAGGAGACGCTACTTGGTATGGATGGGATTTTGGCCAGGCCCGTAAGTTATATTTTGAAATAAGATGCTGAGTTTACTGCAACACAAGCTTATTAAAATGGTAATTGGTAACTATTTTTGTCAAGCAGCACGGCACAACTGGGATAATTTGGTAGAGAATGTACAAATGTACATTAAATCGCTAAACTGGGGGTACCGAGTTGCCCTGAAGGACGCTTCAGTTACCTACATCAACGAATATGCTCGCTTTGTCGATCCTCATACTATAGAGGTTGATGAACAAATTCCAAACAAGCCAAATAGTCAAGTTAACGCTGAATATTTTATGGCTAATCTTTAATTGTTTATTTCTAATTTGCAGACCGTGATGGCTAGTCTGGGAATTAAAACTTCAGTAATGGTATGGATCAAAATATAATTATTGGCACCTCTGTGTCTGGTAAAAGTGATTAAAAAAGTGCTTTGTGGTTACAGATACATACATGCATATTTTTTATCTATTGCAGGTTCGCTCAATTTTACTGCGTGGGTTTGACCAACAAATTGCTGAAATGATTGGTGTGGTTACAGATACCTACATGCATATTTTTTATCTATTGCAGGTTCGCTCAATTTTACTGCGTGGGTTTGACCAACAAATTGCTGAAATGATTGGAGAGCATATGAAAACTCACGGAGTCAATTTTTTTCGTGGTTGGGTTCCCACTGAAATCATCAAGCTGTCAGATGGAAAGGGTAGTAGTCCCCCTCGGTTTCTAGTCTAAAGCAAAAGAATCGAATGGAAAGAAAACTGTGAAGGTGGAAGTAAACACGGTGCTCCTTGCCGTTGGCCGGGACCCTTGCACAAGAGATCTCAACTTGGCCAGTGCTGGCGTCCAGCTGTCAAAGTATAATAGTAATCTGATCTTAATTGCTGTATATTTTTAGAATACACAAGCTACTACCTATATGGGTTGTGTGTGTACTTACGCTTGTTGCTTTTGTTATAGGTCAGGAAAGATTATGACTAACGAGGCGGACCAGTCTTCAGTAAGCCACATTTACGCGATTGGTGATGTAGCTGAGGGTCGTCCAGAGTTGACCCCTGTTGCAATACAGGCAGGAAATCTTCTTGCAAAGGTATAAAATTAATATACCATTGTTCCAAGTTTCAGCATTTGTAAGGCGAAATATTATGATGTTGATGTGTTTGCAGAGACTGTTTGAGGGTGCATCCACACTGGCAGATTACGACATAGTTCCCACTACAGTCTTTACCCCGTTGGAGTATGGATGTATAGGTCTTTCGGAAGACGATGCTGTCAAGAAATTTGGGGAAGAGGATATTGAAGTGTACCATACCAACTTCCAGCCGCTGGAAGCCACTCTTCCTAAACGTGATGAAAATAAGTCATACTGCAAACTTGTTTGCGTCAAATCCCAAAATGTGAGAAAACTTGAGTCTAATTATTTTTACTATGAAAAAAAATTTGTCAATTTTACTTAACTTGGTATTATAATTTTTTTTTTGATTTTTTTTTAGGAACGAGTAGTAGGATTTCATTATTTGGGACCGAACGCTGGAGAAATTACCCAGGGATTTGCGTTGGGCATAAAATTGGGTGCCACTAAAGCGGATTTTGATTCCACAATTGGGATTCATCCTACATCCGCAGAAGTATGAAAGCATAATATTTATGATTACTGTAATTTGTAGCGCAAGGGAAATAATCTAACCCTGTTGCATGTACTTTTTAAAATAACTTTTCTTTAGACGTTTACCTCTTTGGGGATAACCAAGTCCTCTGGTCTGAGTGCTCTAAAGACAGGATGCTGAGGATAAGGAATGCGTGGTTGTGTCAAGTTCATTGACTACATCAGCGCCATTTCACGGAAATAAAAAACCTCTTCACCTCCATGAACTTGCGAGGCGTAGTCTTGCATGTGATGACGCCACATAAAACCCTATCATACAGGGCGTGTAGCGTTTGATTATGTGTTCATGAGAATTAGATTTTTTTCCCCTAAAATTTAACCATCAACCGCTAATTATTTCCTTTGATAGTTAATTTTTATTAATTGCCCTCTGGAAATAAAAGATTGTACGTGTCACATTATTCGGATTGATTTATTGCATATCATTTTCAGCATTTCAAAATTTGGTTACCATTAATATATTCAATATTTTGTGTATTTTTATCTGTAAAAATCGTACACAAATAAACTGATTTACATTTCCAGTTTTTTGAGCTAGTTTTCAAAATGCCAAAACAAAATATTTCACAAATTTATTTCAACTTTTTACTTTAGCATCTTTTTACTTTATAATAATTATTTGTCAAAGTTGATGTTGGCATTTTTACTGTTATACACTTGAGCAGTGAGCTTGAAGGGGGCATTCTTTTGGATTAGTATATAGCAGCCATATCGATAATAATCGATACCTTCACCTTAGGACAATAGCTCGGACGAATTCGAAGTCAAGGAGTCTTCTCCCATGGGAAGGGNTTGAGCAGTGAGCTTGAAGGGCATTCTTTTGGATTAGTATATAGCAGCCATATCGATAATAATCGATACCTTCACCTTAGGACAATAGCTCGGACGAATTCGAAGACCAGGTCAGGGAGTCTTCTCCCATGGGAAGGGGAAGGTGCGCATGCCGATTATAATTGTATTTTGTAATCGCAATTAGTTAATTATAGTTAACTATAATTAAATTTTTATTCGGATTATCAAACTTGATATTAAGGAATGGCAGAAAGTCCTCAAAACAGCTCACAACCCCTGCTTTACTAGTATTGAAGTCGCTAATAAAGCGTTTAATTAATTAATTTCAAATTAATTCTAGGATTATTTCATTTATTGTTCGCCTAAAGTTAATGATGATAATGTCAATAATTGTCATCATCAGGGAAAATTGCCTAAATGTGTAGGTTTTATTTATATTTAGACGATAAGTTTTTCGGCCATTACCACAAAAGAAGTTGACTGCTCGCCAGTATTGGTCTTTGCTACAAGAGTGATTATTGGATAACATGGAGCCCCACTCAGCAGCAGATAAGCAATTACTAATTGACAATTATTATTGATTCTATCCATTCACATAAGCACTTGGTACTTGAGTTGTTATTCATTTACGGGCATTAGCGTTAGCGGCCAAAATATTATTTATGATGACGAAATTTGCACATCATATTTCTAAAGTTTATTTCAATTGAGATACTTTGATCATCATAGTATATGATACTGATAACAATGATGATTTCGTTAATTATGCTACTCTGGAGTTAATACTTGATTAAGTTGCACATGAAATTTCTATAAAAGAAAGAGTATGCTCACTCAGCAATGCATACTTGTTTTTAGAAAATCGACAGGACTATCAAAAAAAAGCTCTCATTCAAAATGGTCTCCTCAACGTGTGCAAACGTTTTTATGGTTTTGCTGCTGCTATTAGCAACATTCACTCTCAGGACTCTTGCTCATTACAATTACACAGGTAACAAAAATGCACATCATATTTCTAAAGTTTATTTCAATTGAGATACTTTGATCATCATAGTATATGATACTGATAACAATGATGATTTCGTTAATTATGCTACTCTGGAGTTAATACTTGTTTAAGTTGCCCATAAAATTTCTATAAAAGACAGAGTATGCTCACTCAGTAACGCATACTTGTTTTTAGAAAATCGACAGGACTATCAAAAAAAAGCTCTCATTCAAAATGGTCTCCTCAACGTGTCCAAACGTTTTTATGGTTTTGCTGCTGCTATTAGCAACATTCACTCTCAGGACTCTTGCTCATTACAATTACACAGGTAACAAAAAATACTGCTTAAAAAAGAATTAAAAATGTTGATCATCTGAAATACAGAGGTTGTTAAAATTAATTTTGCAGAAGAGGTTTTGAACGCAGGATGTGGAGGTGTAATCCAAGCTGACTCAGGTAGTCTCACATTCCCCCTAGCCACAAACAACGCATCAAGTTTTGCAAGTGGACAACTTTGCATCTGGACAATTCATCTGGAAACAACTTCCACGTTCCGTCTCAACTTTTCAAATTTTGACGTTGAGAGCAGTAACGGCTCAAGTTGTGAGGATGGAGCGGTGCGCACCTACTCTCTGAGCAATCTCATCTCCTCCGATCTAGGAGGCGAGAGTTACACATTTTGCAACAGCAAGCCCCCAGGCCCCGGAGAAAGTTTTTTCCATTCTGAAAATCTCATTGCGGTGATATACCGCACCACTCGGGACAAAACCAGCGCTGGTGCAGGTTTCACTCTCAACTGGCAAGGCATTTCCATTCAGCCCATTTCAAAAACTCATGAATCTACCTACACCACTGCATCAAGTGGTTTGGTAAGATATCCCGTGAGAGGGGAATATCCCCCAAACCTTGTGTCTACCTGGCTAGTCAACTCTTCCCCACAACCAACTGAGGGATCCCTTACTCCTGCGACGCTGCTGCAAATATCTAATGTGAACACTGAGCAGTGTGGCAGAGGAGCCCCAGAGGAATGTCTGTGTGATGCTCTGATATTGTACGGAATTACTTCCATAGGCACTTTGGAGGAAGAACGCAGACTTTGTGGAAATACTACGGGAATAGAGGCAGAGGAACTGGGTCCCAATTTCATTTTGGCCTTCTTTTCTGACCATGACGACATTCCTGGAGAAGGAACCGGTTTTGAACTAGACTATCAAACTGTGGCCAAGCCTCCTGTTGCCAACGTTTGTAAGTTGTTGTCTGGGATATTATCATTAAGAATTTTCAGTATTCTCCTTGTGTCTATGTGTGTGAGATAATGTGACATGTTGTTTTATGCAGCAAAAAGTTGCGGTGGAGTTCTCTCTGGACAATCCGGTCTGATAGAGTACAAGTTGGGAGAACCTTATGGCAAGTACGAGCGCTGTCTGTGGACTATTCGAAGTGAGGGTCGGGAACAAATCACGCTAACGCTCAATGACATGGGGTTGGAGTACTGGTATGACGTTATCGAGGTTCTCGCAATGGACAGCTCAGGCAACACCACGTCTTTTACATTGTCAGTTGCTTTCTACTTTTTAAATGCTGTATCAGTAAAAGTGCTTATCGGTTGACGGCTTTGATAACCATGTAATTTGCACTTTTAGGCAAGCTTCCGACAAGAACCTCCCACGTGTACTGAAGGCCACCGTGGTCATTATAAATTTTTACACTGACGGTCTTAACCAAGGCACCGGATTCTCTTTGAGCTACCGTGCCGATGGAGCCATTGACAACAACATCCTCTACTACAATGACGTGAGTGTCATTCAAAACGCGACCGAGACTGGAGGAGTGCTCACATATCCAGACAATGGTCAACAGACCCGCAACATGGAGCTATCCACATTTGTGATACAACATGCGCACAATGCAAATGCCTCCTATGAGCCAATGACCTTCAACATTACGGCACTCAACTTGGAAAGGGACCCAGAAACTGGTCTCTGCCGGGATGAAATTAGGATGTATCGGCTTCATTCTGTGCCTGGGCTTACGGTGAAACTGCAGGAGGTCCGCATATATGGACATGTTGGAGGGTACGGCATCCAAGCTCAAGTTTATCAAAAATAATAATAATAATATAAATACTCATGTTGGCCAGTGTACTAAAACTAATTCCTCTGATTTTATGACGTGTACAGAATTTGCCAGATGGATCAAGTAGAGCAGTTGGACTCATCCTATCTCGAAACTAGCTACGTCGCCGTCATTTTTCTCCGGACAGATGGTCGAGGGCGCTCGGATGGGTTTCAAGTGAGTTGGAATGTCGACGTTTGAGAATTTATCATAATATCACTTGACATTTATATCTCACTTCTTGTCAGTAGTATGTACATAGGTACGTTGCATCGACTCGGATTTTCATTCTCTCATTTCTTATATCTGCATGTTATTGTTAGTAAAACAAGTTAGTCAGTAAAACTCAGTAAAATAAATTCAGTTAGTAAAACAGCGATTTTATTTCATCATCATCATTATTTCCATAAAAATGCGATTCAAGAGACCTGAACCAGGAAAGCTTGGGGAACAAAGGAATATTGACGTGCACAGTTTTGTGGTTCAATTGACCCACAAATTTTGGTGCTGTAAAGCGGGCTGAATCCTGATATTCCTGATCTGATGTAAACAAGCATAATAAAAATACATTCAACAAATGTGCTCGAATGACGAGCAAATGACAATTCCCTTTTTTTTCACTTTTTTCACAAGATTAATGCAAGTCAGGTGAAGGATTATTATGGATGATGCTGAACATTTTGATTGTAATGGTCCTTCAAATTCAAAAAAGTTGAAGTTTGTTGAATACAATGAGGAGATGATGATGGAAGGGAAAGAGTCATCATCATCATCATCATCATCATCCACATCTCCCAGAAAAAGTGACGCTGCTCCTATTCTGTTACACGAGTTTGTATTTGACTACGGTGCAAAAGGAAAAGCTGCTGTTATCTATGACAATGGCAAAGGAAGAGTGGAAACGTTATCCTATGGCGAATTGGACCAAGGAGCCGAGTTTGTCAAGAAGACACTTTTTGCTTCAACTAATTCGGGGAAATGTTGTGATGGTAACAACAACTTTGTGGGAGTGAAATGTGACATTGGAAGACTGTATCCAATACTGGTGCTTGGAATACTTCGAACTGGGGGTGCCTTTTACAACATTGATCCTGAGAGAGAGGAAGCCAGTGTGGAGGATGGTGTCAAGTATCTGGGAATGGAATACTTGTTGAGTGATGTCAATTGGAGGGGAACAGGAGGGAAGCTAGTAAAACTGGAGGAAATTCAAATAGGATCTGAAGGAATCCCATTTGCCTTCCAAGTGCACAAATTCTGCGAAAATTTTGTGACTGCAAAAGAGGTAAAGATTCCCAAAAAAAATTTTGCGTATGCCATTCAAACTTCCGGGACCACAGGTCACAAGAAGACCGTTCTTGTACCCCACTCCTGCATTTGCCCAAACATTGCCGACTTTTCCAGTCGCGTTTGGAATGTTACTCCAGACGACGTAATTTTTGCAAGTGCTCCTCCCACATTTGATCCTCACGTTGTGGAGATGTTCGCAGCCTTGTCTAGAGGCGCAACAATTTTGTACACCAACTCTAAAGTGAAACAGAATAGCTGCCTGCTTGCAAATCTGCTCTGCTTCCACCAAGTCACCATTTTACAGATTACCCCAAGTTTGTTCAGAAGATTATCCCCTTCTCTCATCAAGCGTGGAACAGGGAATCCTTCAACAAAGGAATTGCTCCTGAGACTGATTACGTTGGG
>JAHZNC010001949.1:0-12843 GCA_027744095.1 Zhuqinia jingwanae | reverse complement strand
GATACACCAGACTGCATGCATCTTTTTGTCAACCGATGTTGCAAAAGAAACTCCCCGCTGCTGCTCCCAACATTTATGTAATCCCATCCAAACCACCCATTCCCCGTGTTACACACTTCCGTCAATACCAATGTGTTTGTACTATCCATCGTATGCAAGCACCTATCCCCATTTACCGAAGCGTCCTTGGAAGCAAAAGGAGTCTGGAAATGTTTCCCATTTGGAGTATCCACCACCACAAATGTGTCCAGAGGGGTAGCACCACTACGGGGATTAGGACATGGGCCCATTTTCAAACCTGCCCAATTCGTAAACGGATTTTCAGCACGGGCGCACAAGCCGGTTCCCACGTTCATCAACAGGCTACCCATTTTTCTGCATCTTCCCCTGAAACAACGTCCTCCGTCACGACACACGGCATTGTCAACAGACGGGTCTAAAGTAAAGGGCCTTGTCTGACCCGGCATCATGCAATTCAGAGCAGAGCAGTTACTCTTGTCCTGCTCGTTCATGTAAGCAGCGGGATTCTTTAGTCTCATTTTGCACTACCTGCTCCAAACTGGGAGCAAGGACCCACGAGAAATCTGAACTGATAGGTAAATAGTTTTCAGAAATGGTTCTCAGACAGCTGCTCGAATCCCTTTGAAGATATTTGGAAATATATTCATCCGAAGTGGTTGAAAAGAACCATCGACGATCATTCATGCCACCGTTCATTATGTAGCCTAGAGGAACTCGAGGAAGACTTGGATCGTCAGTATCATGTGGGGCTCCAATTCTGATATATAATAGAGATTTTTTTAAACAAATCTTTGCGAGTGTACCATTTTTCTTTAGGTTTGAATGTTAATTGTTTTTAAACTTACAAATGTGCCAGCTCATGCGCCATGGTTGTAGCGATATTAAAATCCCCTCTGTCATAGAATGCTGCGGTTCCCAAAAATACCTTATTGACGTGATCAACCATACAGGCACTGTTAGCTAAAGCCACTCCACCGTTTCCCCCCGCTGAGTTTGTTACTACAATGGCGATATCGAACTTTTTCAACTTTGACATCTGGCTGTAGATCCATGATGCAAAACCTGCTCTAATAACACCAATGTCTGTGCGTCCATCAGGGCCTCGGCTTTTTTCAATGAAAGGCTGGTCTTCAACTTTCTATTTCAAAACAATCAAACAGTTTGTAAAAATCCAAACTTTACAAAAGCATGAAACGTATTCCGTATTTCAAATATGTAGTGCAAGTAGCGGGGATAAAATGACATACAGATATCACAGTGACTGAGGTGATCCTGAAAGATATGTCACTACTTGGTAGAGTTTTGTAGCGCATGTTCATGTCCCAAAAATATACGGTCCAGTAGTCGTAGATTTTGACGAGGTCGTGATTAAATACATCTCCAAACTCTTTGTCACAGACCACAGCAACTTCAATAACGTTCCGAATGGGAACCGATAATACAGACGTTTTTAGACGGGTTTGAAATGCCGACGAAGCATTTTCTGGAGTCCACGAACCAAAGCTTCCAAGGTTCTCTTCCACACGACTGACCTCTACATTAGAATCAAATACGGGAACACCTTCACAAAAAAAAGAAACAAAAGGTTTACTGAAATTAAAAACGATCATTTTTTACAACTTTAAAAATGAAAACGAATGAAATGAAAAAGTTTACCATTATTTATTTGAGGAATGTTAGCCCCGCTAACCAAGGTGGCGAGTACCGAGATGAGGCATACGAAGTTTATCATCCTTGTGATCTTTGGGCTCCGTTGTAGCTGTAGTTGTGTGCTCAATGTGATTTGTATTATATATTGCTCGCTTACAGTCGATTATGTTTACTGATGATCATTTGATTGACATGAGCCCGCTTTTATACCTAAAGTCAGGCGACAATTAAAAAGTTTACACTTGTCAGCAATAAAAAAACAATTTAAATAAATCGGGTAAATCTTTCTTGGAAGAAAATAAATTTTTATATGAGAAAAAATAATTGCCTTTTTGATATGTTGGACTTGTTTGTGAAATGATATAATCAAAGTAGGCATAATAAATGTATTCGGTTTGTTACTAACAACATGGGCTTAAATAATAATTTATTCCCGTAAACATGGTAATTTTGAAATTCTCCTGGAAATAAGCTTACATCATATATTATGAGATTTGTGCGTATGCCGACAAAAAGCTGATATTTTTTATTACTGGATAACAACAACCAGTACATTTGGGTCCAACAACAATACTAACTTGCTCTTGNTTGTGCGTATGCCGACAAAGAGCTGATATTTTTTATTACTGGATAACAACAACAACCAGTACATTTGGGTCCAACAACACTACTCACTTGCTCTTGAGGATTTGTATAATCTTTATAAGCAATAGCGAGTCATATGTACAACTTTGTATTAGTGTATTTTTTACAGTTTTCTACCAATTCAAATTATGTCCACGACTTTTCAATACCAACTCCTCGAATTGCTAATAAAGTCTGCATATTTTATTGCTAGTTATTATTTTGAAAAAAAACACATATTACCTCTGAAATGGATCACAACAACATCAAAATGAAATCCCTGGGTGGTTGCTAAAGCCTGTATGTGATAATAAAAAACCACGTGAGCAACTAATTTTAGTTTGCCCATCAATTAGCCTACATCATCAGTTCTGTTTTGGCTTGCTCTCAAATACCAAATTATATGATTAGCGTCCTTCCAGGAATTCATTCCTAAATCCTTCAGTAAATGAAATCCCTGGGCGGTTGCTAAAGCCTGTATGTGATAATAAAAAACCATGTGAGCAACTAATTTTAGTTTGCCCATCAATTAGCCTATATCATCAGTTCTGTTTTGGCTTGCTCTCAAATACCAAATTATATGATTAGCGTCCTTCCAGGAATTCATTCCTAAATCCTTCAGCTACGACCGCATCACATAAAATATTTACATCGTTATTACATGGTGGACTTCCAGTACAGTTCCAGGAGAAGGATTTATGGGTCAGTTTACTCTACCGTTTTATAGATGCTTGTGAAAACCCTGTTTAGGATGTATTAAATTTTTGGCATTAAAATTCCTTTGTTGATTGCCAAGTTTATGATCAAGTGTAGTCTTATTGAACCAAAATTTATGGGTTGCTCTTGTTGCTATCCAGTCCAGTAATAAAATAATATCAGCTCTTTGTCGGCACAAATCTCGTAATATATGTTATGAGCTTGTTATAAGTAATTAAATGTTTATGCCACCAATATGATGCACTTTCAGCAAAATCATTCGTTGAAAAGCTTGCTCAGCCGGCTTATAAATGCATTAAAAATTGTCGTTTTTAAAGTAATTAAGTTTATTCACTATAATCTGTGTGCAAATATCTCCCGATCATGTGCGTAGTTGAGAATTTAGTATGTAGTGCAAAAGTCTTAGAAATAAACAGAATTCATTTGAATAATAATAGCTAATAAATGGAATTCGTAATTTGCTAAGTAAGACGGAATTCGTAAGTCATGACATATTTAAACATACACAGCATAAAAAGGTAATAATTACTTGTCATATAAATTTTTTTTTAAATTTTTTCCCAAAAAATGATATTGTTAATTCGGCGATAACAGTGAAATTTTAAATTATCTTCCAGTGTTTTGGTATAAAAGCAGGCGCATGCCAGGCAAATTTGGCTATCAATCAGTAAACATAATCAACTGTAACTTGCAGTATGCAAGCATGGATGTACCAAAATGTTGGAAACAGTGCATAATTTCTTTTACGTGGTTGCTATTACGCAACTGTGATAATCGCTGTGGCACGATGGGCAATGCGGTGGAAGCTTGGCATTTCCCATTTATTGGTCGGCACAAGTTTAAAAACAAAATTCATTTTATTCCAAACATAGGATTACACTAAACTTTAACAATGTGGAACATAATTAACTATTTTGTATTTCAATGCTATATATTTGGCCCTCCTAAATTTTATGTATATTTACAAAAAAATATTTTAGAACAATTATTGAAGCTGAATTTTTTACATTCATTCAATTTATTTAGTTACGAGCAGATTGACCAAATTGTCTACCGCACAATTGCACCATTCCAAGAATGTGATTTTATTCACATTCCAAAACGGATACGTGGTCATCAAGATTACTGGTCCAAAGGACACAACCGCTTTTCTTAGCTGGGTCTTTTAACGTGTTGAGCACAACAATCTGCTCTTGTACCTTTGCCAACTTGTTTCTATCCCATTTGCAACATAGCACTCCATAAAAAATGAAAACATGGTCAGGAAAATGCAACTTACAAAAATCCCTATAAAGCCATACGCCATCAGGGAACCATCCTGAAGCAGCATGTTGTTGTTGCCAGCGGAATGTTTCACAAGCCAATCAAAAGCTGAAGACCTTTTTACAAACAAATGACCTTTTCCTGTAACAAAGTTCCAACCCTCTCAGTTTGAATGTATTCCTTCCCGCCGTAGAACATTCCAGTAGATCCTGGACATGAAGCACCAGCAGAACAAATTCGCCAGGACTGACATGTTAAAGCTGTTATGATGGATATCATTATTATTACAGATGTAACTTGTGAATTTAACTTACAAAGCTCAATTTTTGCACACCAATTGCGCACAATCAAAATATTATCTTCGTGTTACATCAGAAACCAGTTTTGCTTGTGTCAAACAGTTGCAGTAGCGTGTCATGTATTTATTATTTCGTTTCATGGAACCCAAATGCTCTTTATAAAAATAACAATATTTCTAATTAAATTAAAACACGGGATTAAAAGTGGTAAATAGTTTTATTACTGCCAAGCTTTCGAGTAAATCTATATAAACAATATTTCTGTCGATAACTGCATTAATTTTTTGGGGTTGGCTGTTAAAGTAATATGAAATCTTGGGTATGTAAAAAAATAATTTTCCTTTACACATAAATAAATAAATGCGTAAAGACAAAAACAAATTGCACAATCATAAGTTTTCTAACAAATACTCAATCGAGCTCAAAAGGAATTGGATGAGTTAAGTTGATATAACAATTAATAAACCAATAAACATGCTTTTTAAATAACAAACCGCTTTCTGGGAAAACAAATTACCTGTTTCTTGGGTAATATTAAAGTAAAACATGTGTATGCATTTACATTTTTTAAACCTATGATTGTACCAGAGAAGCCCGTGAGGTGTCCAAAAAGGAATATATCATTTAGCCCCTGAAAATTGCCCATTCTCATGTCA
Organism: Zhuqinia jingwanae; assembly: GCA_027744095.1. Classification (NCBI taxonomy): domain Eukaryota; kingdom Metazoa; phylum Arthropoda; class Collembola; order Entomobryomorpha; family Paronellidae; genus Zhuqinia; species Zhuqinia jingwanae. The sequence goes on along the minus strand of JAHZNC010001949.1, from coordinate 7,613 downwards.
AACAGACGAATTGGTTCAATCTTAACTCAACAAGGATTTCCAAGTTGAGTGGGATAAATATTTACTGACAGCAAATTTTCTTTACCCAATAACAAATATTTCCCACAAATGACATTATTGGCAGCTTTGTGTATCATAATTTGCACTAATCTCTTAGTACCCCAAACCTAGTAGCACATGTGTACATTGTACAATAAATACCTATACTTGATGACCGGCGGGTATTAAGAGCGCAGCCGATGGTAGTAAAATGCACGCATGTACTGACTGATCAAGAAATATATACATATGATATGATAAAAGATTGTAAATGCTTTTCATTTCACAATTTTACATATAAAAAATTCTCAAAATAATGGAATTTTAAATTTTGCCATGTACTTTTTTAAATTTTATTTTGTTCCAATTTCATTTTTGCTTCAAACTGCAACTCCCTTCTCATACTTCATTTCAGTCACTATACTTCTTAGACTCGTTGTAGACATCCTTAAACAAAACGCTATTATAATTGTCTGCTAAAATGATAAGTGAGCGACTGTACAATGCTGCAGGGGTCTTGATTCCTATGGCAGCTTGGGTTGGTGTCATACCATTCTCCTGGGATCCAAGTCGGCACCGAGTGGTTCGCTCCCCTTACAGCCCGTTTTACACTCAAATTCACTTCTTTCACATTTGCATCGCTATCATCATCTACTTCCTGACGGCCATCTACTTTTATCTGGAAGAAGATTTTGCAAACTTTAATTTGTCATGTTCATTTTCACTGTCCATTGCACTCACAGCACAAGTGTGGATCATGATGCTCTTCATGGAAGACGAGTCCTACACTTGCTGCAACTCTATCCTGTTTTATACGGAACACATTCACCGTAAGTCCACATCTGTAATTTCATTTCCTTTTTGTACAAATTCAGAAATAATATTTATTTTTTAGAAAGTGAAATAAATACGTTTGTCTTTAGGGAATTACCTTCCTACTTTCGATCCCAACACTGATCGGCTCTCGAGAATGGTAGAAGGCGCAATGTCTTGTATATATTTCGGATTTTTTGTTGGAGGCGTCTTTACAGTTCGATGCATTCTGCTTTATCCACATTCCCCCATGTTCCTGGGATACATCATCCCGGAAGATGCTCCAATCATGCTAAAAATAACCTTTTGCTACTGTATTCCATGTTTTTATTGTGTCATTGTGATTCTTAACATACTTGGTGGGATCACATCCTTCTTTTGTTTTGGAGCTTACTTTGTCCCATTTGTTGTACGCGAGTTTAGGATGGATCGACCATCCTACAAATCCATTCCCCAATTGAGAAACCCGGAAACACTCATTCTTGCTTATCGAACAGCCCAAGTTATGATGGGTCAGGGAATGGCACTTGTCGGGTTTTTTCTACTTCCCACACAAGCGATTGTCTACAAAATTGTGGTATTCACAAGTTATATGATCTTCAAACACGGCGACGAAATGGATGAAGTGTCCATTCTGGTCATTATAAGTTGGGGTGGGGCAGCAATGATATTTTGGTGTGTTTCTCTCATCATGGGCGGAAATCTGCATTGGTATGGGACCAAAGTGTTGTTGTCATGGAAGTACCACAAATGGCCTACCCGCAATGAGAAAAGGCTAATGAGCAAGTTTAGAAAGTCATGTAAGCCCCTTCAGATGAATTATGGGAGTACATATGTAATTAGGAAGAGAACGGTGTTGAAATTTATTAGAAGTTTGACCCGGGGTGTTTTGAGAGCGCTCCTTACCCTTTGAAAGCCACATACTATTTTCTATGATTAGGTTAACAAGGTATAAATAGTGAGAAGATTAATGGGAGCTCAATTCAATCGAGCTTGAAAAAATGTGTACCTGCTTTCTTTATTAAAAAACAAAAATATATATTAGAAAAATATTTGTATGGATATAAAACATGTTCGTAAATTATTTCCAACTTGTTATTGTTATTGCTTTTGTGTCAATTTTAATAGTTATTTTGTTAAATTTATATGTAAAAAATAGATACAAAATAAATTTAGGTACTAAATAAATTTTCTTGGACTTGTTATTGCGCAATTTTATTTCATGTGGACTAAAAATATTTTCAGGTTAAACAAAGTAAGTGGAAAGATTGTGGGTTGCTTCTTCCACGTGAAATAAAATCAATATTTGTTAAACAGTAAGTTAACATAATTTTTGTAGGGCGAGTTCGTAGTTGTGGTTTGTACAAGGCTAATATTTAACTGCTATATAGTGGGACGGTACAATTAAAGAATTTATGCTTATCTGATCTGATAATCTATTTATTATAGCAAATGGAAAAAAGTATTTTTCGATATTCCACGGAATTTAGTGGACTTACGTACATAAAATATGTATTTTTTCACCACAAGTTTTTTTTTCTAGAGACTATTTTATTGCGCAATATTATACAAAACTCCTAGCCAGGAATAACATTATTAATTTTTAATTTTTTTTTAAATTTCAATTGATTTTTTTATTTCGGTGGAAAATGTGTCTATTTCGCGTTTCAGTCGGAGTCAGTTAAGTTCAGTGTATGTTTTCTCCAAAAGCTTTTTAAAAAATTGTCTATTTTTTGCCTTTGCAAAAATGTTAAGCGACCGACTATACAAGGCTGCAGGGATTTGGATTCCTTTGTCCGCCTGGTGCGGCCCATTACCCTTAACCTGGGATCCAAACCTGCGCCGAGTTGTGCCCTCCCCTCACGCCTACTTTTACATCCGAATCCATTTTCTCCCCATTTGCGTCGGCATCCTCATTTATATCCTCATGTCCATCAACTTTTACGTGGACAAGGACTTTGCAAATTTCAACATGACATGCTCATTCGCACTCACAGTTGCACTTACAGCACAAGTCATGATCATGAGTGTTTTCATGGAAGATAAATGTCGGCTTGGAATCAATGCTCTCTTGTCATTTACTGAACACGTTCACCGTAAGTGGCTTCTCAGCCACATTAAATCATTTTAATTTTATTTATAAAAAAACAAATCAATGACATTAATTTTTTTTTAATTATCAGGTGAATACCTTCCCAATTACGATCCAAACACTGATCGCACGTCCAGGTTTATAGAAGCGGCAGTATCCTGCCTATTTCTGGGCTTTGGTCTTGGAACCATGGTAACACTTGGCTGTATTATCCTTTATCCATATTCTCCCATGTTCATAGGATACCTCATTCCGGAGGGTGCTCCGCTCATGCTTAAACTAATTTTTTGCTACATGTTCCCATGTTTCTATACCGTCATTGTTGTTATGAATATACTGGGTGGCATAACTGCCTTCTTTGCCGTTGGAGTTTACTTTGTGCCCTTTGTTGTCACCGAATTTCGAATGGGTCGACCCTCCTATAAATCCATTCCTCAATTAAGAAGTCCTGAAAGGCTCATGCTAGCTTACCGAACCGCACAAATTGCACTGGGACAGGGGCTGACTCTTTGTGCTGTATTTCTATTTCCAACGCAGGCTATTGTTTACAAACTTGTGATTCTCACAAGTTACATGATTGTTAAGCATGGACAGGAAATGGACAAAATGTCTATTGCAGTGCTGCTCAGTTGGGGTGGTGCAGCAATGCTCTTTTGGAGTGGGATTTTGATCATGGGTGGAAATTTACATTTTTATGGGAACAAGGTGCTCTTATCCTGGAAATATCACAATTGGTCAAGCAGACACCAGAAAAGGCTGATGAACAAATTTCGAAATTCTTGTAAACCGCTTCAGCTAAATTTTGGGAGTGCGTATGTAATTAGGAAGAGAACGGTGTTGAAATTTATTAGAAGTTTGTCCCGGGGCATTTTGAGAGCTCTTCTTGCCCTTTAAATAGTGAACTACCCATTTCGATGATAAATAATATTTGCTGGTAAATAATGACGTTTTACTTCATGTAAATTATAATAAATTAAAATTGGATTTTTATTTAGAAATAAATCATTAAATTTTAAGATTTTTAAGAAGTTGTACCTTGAAATAAACTGTACATTTTACATATGATTTACATGCATCATCATTATTATAATTATAATGCTTACTGAAAATAGGGCTGCATCCTTTCTTCGTCTTCATCTTTAAGGAAACTTTACAAAATATGTTAATATAGTAAATTTTTATTGTGTTTAAGGATAAAGTATTATTATTAATCTTTACAGTAACCAACCTGTTTATTTTCTCATTTTTTGCAATACGAATACAATATGTTACAATACAAAGACAAGTAAATATACAGAGGGTATATAATCCAAGTTGGCACACTTTGAATCGCTCAATGTTTGGGGCCTATAGGCTCACGATGTTGTTGTCAACCTTGGAAAATGAGCAGCAGATTTTAAATTACAAGGTAGCACTTTCTACCTACCCAATCTATTACGTATTTAAATTTTTCTGGAATGTTGTAAGGGCGGTTCCCATTTTTGCATTGTCATGGAAGGAAATTTTTAAAAGAAAACTAAAGCTCTCAAACCATGTCTTGGTGGCGTCTGGGTACTCCATTTAGGTGCATATTTTAGCCCATACTAACCCATTCTATCGTATGAACTCTTCCTTGAATATCAATTTAAAATCAAACGAATATTGAGCATCAAAAAGTGGCGCCGTTGTATATACGAATTGTAACACATTGGTATATCAGTCGGAATTCCTTGATTTATATTAATCTTGGGGCACGGGCTTAATTTCCTTTTATGGACTTGATACGCCACTATTTTCACCTTCTTTCTTTACGATATGCGGTTCCCTAATGCTAATTTCAAACCCAGTTGTCCTTGACTTCATTGGACCGTTTACTTTGGCTAACGTTGGTGCCGGATACTTTTGTATGCAATGTGACATTTGTGGTGAAATTACCTCTGCAAAGCTATAGTCTGAACTTTCCAGCTTCCGGTGAAAGGGTTCAGTGAAAGTAAACAAAAACCAAAATCTTTCATTTTAGTGGTCAGATCTTGGATTATTACTGGCAATTTGATTTTTGGAAGTAGGGCCACAGTATGTTTTAAAAACTCCAACCGATTGCGTGCCAACTTAAGTCATATACCTCTGTAATGGAATTTTAAATTATGAAATTTACTTTTTAAATTGGTTGTTCAAAATCCATTTATTTTATTTTCATGACGAATTCATGCAAATGCTTTGTTTCTATCAAACTTTCTGGAGTCTTTACTGTGCTTTTTTGCCCCAATTTAATTTATTTTACCTTACACACTGAGCCTAAAAATAGTAGTCACTCTCTTTGCTTCTCGTCAACAACATTGATTAAAATTGGGCACAAATACCTTATTAAATATTTTTCAAAAATGATTAGTGAGCGTCTGTACAAAGCTGCGCGAATCTAGTTTACTTTTGCAGCCTGCATTGGTGCGCTACCATTTTCCTGGGATACAAGCCCACGCTAATTACGGTTGGAAGAGTTTAAGATGTCTACTAAACTATACAGTTAAAGTCACGTGCTCCCAGAACTCAAATCTTACAAAATGATCCACCTATTAATCGGCTGATAATGTTTTTTGGACTGAGAAAATCGGGGTAATCGATATATTGCTTCAAATAATTGTCAATTCTATGTAGCATTTAATTCCAAGTGGAAATAAAAATACCACGTTTAATGACTTCATCATACACTCTCTACATATGCATGTCGTTCTCTAACAAATAGTTTATTCGTCTCCTTAAAATGTATTTCACAAGCAACTTTTCATAACTCTCAATTATTCTGTTGTTTTCCTTCGCTAAAAATAATAGAATTTTTTATTTGGTTTTTTGGCAATTCAAATTGATTAAATTAAATTTATTCTAAAAAAAACCAAGCCTAGAAACATCAGTCGCTCTCTCGCCTTCTCTTGAGCTACATTATTTAAAATAGAAGACAAAGATTTTTTGAACACATTTTTCCAAAAAAAAAATGATTAGTGAGCGTTTATACAAAGTTACTGGAATCTGGATAACTTTTTCAGCTTGGATTGGTGCTATGCCATTTTCATGGGATCCCACCTTACGCCGACTAGTTCGCTCTTCCCACAGCCATTTTTACATTCGAATTCATTTTTTCCACTTGTCCATAACCATTCTCCTGTATCTCCTCATGTGCATCAACTTTTACCTGGAAGAGGAATTTGCAAATTTCAACATGACATTTTCCGTGCTACTCACCATCGCACTAATTACACAAGTCTGGATCATGTGTGTTTTTCGGGAAGATGAATGTTTGTCCAACTGCAATTCAGTTTTCTTTTATGCGGAACACATTCACCGTAAGTCACAGAGTCAATCAATAATAAATCATTAATCACTTAAACAAAAAACCAAAAGTAAAAAATACTAATAACCGGATTTTCAGGCAATTACCATCCAAATTACGACCCAAACACTGATCCCTTCTCTACAGTCCTAGAGCTTTCCTTATATTCCATATTTTTTGTTATTTTCGCAAGTGGGCTATTTACAATCGCCTGTTTTGTGCTCTATCCTCATTCACCCTTGAGCATTGGATACGTCATCCCGGAGGATGGCCCCCGCATGCTTAGAATATCATTTTGCTATTTTTTCCCATGTTTCTACACCGCCATTCTCGTTGCCAACATATTCAGTGGTGTACTTGCTTTCTTTGCGTACGCAGCCTTCTTTTTGCCCTTTGTACTCAAAGAACTAAGGATGGGTAGACCTTCATATAAATCAGTCCCTCAATTGAGATACCCGGAAAACCTCATTATGGCTTATCGAACCGCCCAACTTCAAATGGAAAGGGCAAATTCAATTGGTGGGGTATTCCTCATTCCCACTCAAACCCTTGTCTACAAAATGGTGGTGATCACAAGTATCATGATTTTCAAATATGGTAGACTGATGGATACTGTATCTGTTGCAGTGGTGATAAGTTTTGCAGGGGCATCTACGCTATTTTGGGGAGGGGCACTGATCGTTGGAGGGAATCTACATTTTTATGGAACAAAATTGTTGTTATCGTGGAAGTATCACAACTGGGGAACTAGACATGAGAACAGGCTGATGAGCAAATTCCGAAAGTCGTGCAAACCCTTTCAACTAAATTATGGTAGCGCGTATGTAATTCGGATGACAACTGTTTTGAAGTTTATCAGAAGCTTGTCCCGGGGCATATTAAAAGCGCTGCTTACACTTTAAAAGCTAATAATATTGTATTTTTTGATTGGTTTTTTGTAAAGATTGATTAATATTTTTTTTAAAGGATGACCAATAAATAAATTTAAATAAAGTAAAATAAATAAAATAACAACCGCATTTTTGAACTGCTCTAGAATATTTTTAATTGGTTTCTTTACTCGCGTATTGAAGTGTAAATACTTGTAGTAATTGTTATTTCGCATATATTTACAAGCCTCACAATTTCAATTGTAGTGGATCACTCCTACTGTTATTCCTCATATTCCAAAATATAATAGGATTTTTAATTTGGTGGTAAACATGGTTCTTGTCGAAATTCAATTTATTTCTTGCCCTAAAAACATGGCCAAAGTGAGCGGTATATTAACTAGGTATTAACCGTAAGTCGTATTATTCAATTGTAATTAAAGTAAATATCAGCATTTTTATCCATATTCCCCCATGCATGTCCACAGGTTACGTCATT